>PEDP01001389.1:0-11556 GCA_002918395.1 Erysiphe pulchra
ATGTACTGTGAGTGGATTTTATGAAGGTAGTTAGTAGAGATTAGTTGTAGAAGTAGACAAATAGTAAGGATTGTAGAGTATTGATTGGTCCAAAATTTTGGAAGACCAATTAAAGATCCAGGTGTCCCAGAATTGTGCAAAGTGGGGGGGAGGGCATTTAATTTTCTTGAGGCGGGCAAATAACTTACAAATCACAATTTTCAGCTTTTAATCAGAAATGAAGACCAAAGCTACTTGTACTTTTGAGTCACAATATAAAACAATTTACAAAAAATATAGATATTTACCTAGCACCTTAAAAAATTCATCAACTCCGACGTTCGTAGAAGTAATTCTATTAGCATATATATCTACAGATATAAGCTCTCTAAAACAATTAAATATTACATAGCAATAAATACTAGCTATGGAATCTGACAAAAAGACTCCAAAAAAGAACAATGATAACTCTGACAGCGATAAAGAACAATAATTATTTTTGCTTGATGCCCCGTTTTCCGAACTACACAGTAGCCCAGCCGACGTTCATGAAATGCTCTATGGCTATTTACTAGTCAAAAGACGCACTGAATAACACGACCCGCCATAAATTGGAGTTATGATTGGAGTCATAATCATGAGATGCTCCAAAGGCGCCAAAATGCAACCGTCTAGTGCCGAGAAACATAAGCATGGAGCTTCTAAGATGACTGAGTACCCATTTGTTATGACTGCGAGAGAAGTCAAAGGTGTCTTGAGGCTCAAAATAGGCCACAAAGATCATAATCACGGTCCACTTGATGCTAGTATCCATATCGCTCACATTAAAAGAGCCATGACTTTGGGAAAAGTCAATAATACTCAAGATGCTACGAAAAGAGGTGTTAGGCCACGTTAAACACTAAATGAATTCAGGCAGGAAGAACTAAGCTGTATACTTCAGCTTGTAGATATTTACTCTAAGAAAGCAGAGCTTCGTGCGGCATAGCTAAATATCTTTACTCCCACACAAGCTCTTGCTTTGATATTGAAAGAATGAGAACATTGGCTCCATGCCCTTGAGAAGAATTCAAACACACACCAGATAATTCGAAATTTCATGGCTTATCTCCCCACTTCCCTTGAACTTCTAGCGGTCAACAATGAGCTTCTCATACTAGATTATACTTAAAAAACAAATCGGGTCGAGATGCCACTTCTGGATCTTGTGGCACAACCCTATTTTAGCACAACGTTTACTGTCGGTATTTGTTTCCTCCCAGGTGAAACCCAAGAGGACTATGAGTGGGCTATGACTCATGGCCTAAAAAATTTATATCAAATTGTTCACGTTCCCAGCCCAGATTTTTGGGTAACAGACCGTGATAGAGCGTTAATTAAAGCAATTCAACGTCTTCATCCCCATGCTAGCGTCCTTCCCTGTACCTGGCAGATCAATATGGATATCAGGGTAACCCTCTTTTAGACCTTAATAATAATATTATAAACTTTGAGGACGATACTACAAACAGTGCCGAAGCTGTAGACTTTAGAGCTCAAGATGAAATATACGAGGATCTATTAAACGTTGAAGAACCTGCAATACTGAAAGGAAAGGGTCTCTCAATAAAAAGAGGCAATTAACGTTTGAAAATAGTACCCGTTGTGAACCTTCTTCATTTAAGATTGCTCAGGCAAATCAATTGAATAGGATATCTTCATCAGATAGCAGCTCGATGAGCAGTCTAGATATCCATACTAGAGGTCATAGAGGACGAAGAGGAGTTTGCAAATAAAATATCCACTGCTCAGTGGCAGGAGTATCAGATCATAAAGTGTCAATCTTCGGCACTGAAAGGGTTGATTGAGCTAAGTTATGGCACATAAAGCTCAATATTTAATAAATATCCTAAAAGGAAGAAGAGGTGATAGTAATCCTAGTCTTCTAAATTTTTGATTTAATTTGATTTATCTTATTGTAATTTACTTAGTTAGCTGGCTGCTAACTTTTATGTGTAGTTTACGCCCAAAATTTAGTCTATTTTACTAAAAATACCATGTGCGATAAAATTTATGAGCCAAACAACAACCAAAATAGGAAAATCGGGGGTCAAAAGCTGAAGTTTCTAAAGCTATGTAATATTTATCCTCGAACGAGAAAATCTCTTTTTACCTCGATTTAAACGTTTTTAAATTGTTTTAAAGGGGTTAATTGTTGCTGATAGGGAAGATCTCGTTCATTTAAAATTGGGGCGATCCATCATAAACATGTACGGGCAGCATTCCTAGGCGGACTACTTCCGCTTTAGGAGCTCGATGTGGCTATGAACGGATACAACTTCTTTCTGATTAACTATTGACTCCAATTGTTATTGTGAAGCCTTAGAAAAGATTTTAATCTAATTCTTGCACGTGAGCTTGTGAATTTGATTTCGAGACACGATGTTTTACAGTTGAAGAAGGACGTCGAAGATTGTTGAAAGTTTTTTTTTTTTTGAAAGAAAAGCATTGATAGCACTTTAAGTCTATATTCTTTTTGGGCTAGATCTAGTAAATCTTGGAAGCGCATATTAGCAGTGTGATGGTTGAAAGTGAAAGTAGATAGACTAGAGTTAAGTAGTAGTCGTTCAAAGGCATATCGAGCTCCCCAGAAAGTGGACGAGATGTGACAAGTGACAAATACGCGTTCTTTTATATTTCTTTAGTTGGTGATCACCCCGAAAATTATCTTGACTAACACCTATTAGCCTTTTTAAAACCGCCAAAATACGCTGGTTTTATTTTATTTTTTTATCTCGATATTAATACATATCCAGATTCTTTGTTTTAGGTTGCCAGAGTTTTCGCAAAATTGTTTTGAGAGCACAATTGATATATCTCCGAATATATCGAATTAATGTGACTTTATACCTACATATCCTTAACTTTAGATATTATTTTCGGTAAATTTAAGACATTTGTTGAAATCCTGCTTAAGAAGCTGAGCCGTTTTCAAAATTTTGGCCCTACATCGTCTTTTTTGCACCGATTTAGACAAGATACTCAAGCTTCTCTATACTTATGAGATATGGTAATATTTTTATTCATAAACTTGATATTGACGTAAATTTGCCAACTCCATCGAAACATCTTGTAGCAGCTCTGTCAATTCCCCAGCTTCAACTTTGTTAGACATATTATTAACTTGATGCTCTAATTGTCTTATAAGCCCTGATAGTGGCTCTTGGCTTGTGACGTAACGTCTTGTCATGCCATCTGCTGCTTTAGTGAGAAGTGCTAGGGAAAGTTGTAATATAGCGATCTGAAATTCGGTTACTATAGAGGGAACTGGCCCACTTCTAACTTGGATACCGGTAGTAGATTTCACGACAGACATCCATGCTTCTTCAATGGTGCCCGTATTTGGATGGTCTACGACAGCAAGAAGTATTTTGATGATTTGGATACCACGGCTTGCTTCAGCTAGCAAGTACTCCCAATTAGATGAGTGGGAACCATTAGTATCACGGATTATGTGGTTCAAATCATCCGCAAAAGCTTGCCATCCATCCTGATTAAGAAAACTCACGATTCCATCATATGTACTCATTATACCCTCTAATGCTAAGGAAATCGAATATCGATAGTCAAGAGTGCCTTGTCTATCTCTACCTCTCCTGTATAGATCAATCCACATATCCATAAGTCCAGCAGACTCACGCCTTAGATTGTCATTCTCATCTTCTCGAATCCAGATAGCAAGTGTCCGAGTCGCAGCGTATAATAATGGGTCTGTACTTACATCATTCTTCATCGACTCCCAAGTTAGTCCCAACCTGGCACCAGGAGAGCTTCGAGCTGATGGATGTAAGCCAGCAGCTCCAGCTACTGAAGCATCCCATCGATCTCGCATGTACTCAATGGTAAGAGAGAAGGTTTCAGCGATATTTTTACGGAGTTTCAAAAGAAGATCAGGTGCCAAGTTTAATTTACATTGTTCAGGGGCATCTAAGCTTTTTACTAGAAATCCTAAGAAGCCAGAAATTATATCAAATGCAGCAGAGAGTCTTTGAGAAGTTTCCAGATAACCCGGGTCATTCAGTTCGGGAAGTAGCGTAGGGATCGTGGATCTTATATCAATTAAAAGAAGATTAATAAATAAGTACGAAAACGGCTTTGAATCTAAATTTTTTTCCTGTAAATTTTCGAATAGTAAGGCAGCACAGCTATTAGGCCATATCAAAAGTAAGCTGGCTGCAAGTTTCGTGTAAGCTGTTCTACCATCTTTGGTAGGTTTCTTGACGACGAGGTTGCGAATCATCTCAACGAGGGAATTCAGCCATACTGGATGAGGAGGTAAGGTCTACAAGGCATTAGCCCCATATTCTCAATAGCAGATATTCAAATAAGTCGTACAGCTGACCCTAACTTGGGGAATAATTCTGCTGTGAATTTTAATAACGTAATGGCATCAGTATTTTTAAACTCGAGTACAAGACAAGACATGACATTGTCAATATTTTTTCGCACCATGTCAACTCCATCACTAATCGATGCTACATTAACCCACGCATAGTGAAAAAGATTTAAAAAAAGCGGTTCTCGAGTTGCTATACTTATTAGTGACGAAATATTATGAACACTTAAGAATTTTATTGAGCCTTCAAGGTGACTGACGATTGCTAAAAGTGTCTGTAAGATAAGTTTTTGGCTTTCATTGGAGCTATACATCACAATCAGATCGAAAATTCGTCATGAGTGGCAGAAAAGAAACGTACGCATTAGTTAGTGCTTTGATTAATGAGGGTACCCGCGCAACTACCCTCTGCTCTTTCATAGAAGTATCTGGTAACAAATTTACAAAAACATGGAGAACTGAAATCGCTATGTCATTCATAGAATTTGCATCTTGTTTGGAGACACTCTCATTCAGCTGGGCTTGAAGGAGTCTATCCAGAAACTTAGGAGGAATTGATTCCCATAATACTCGTAATCTATCAGGATCTTTTACTATTTTTTCATTCTCTAGGACGGTTTTTAAGAGCGCGAAGCCAACAAATCTCAACGTATCGTCCTTAGATTGGAACATATGTTTTATTTTGTCCAATAATGCCGGGGAATCCGCAGGTTCAATATTTTGACTATCAGTTGGAGACTTCAGATCATTCATAGCTTTATCACAATTTCAAAGTGTAATCCTGTATTTCTTTACTAAAGAGAACTCTGAACTTGCAAGTTGCTTATGAAGAATAATGATTCAATAGTAATCAAAATTGAAGTAGTTACGTAGTCAATCCTTCAATTTAACAACTTCGCTATTGGGAATTCTCAAATGTGAGTTAAGCATGTGTGTAAGCGACGCTTATGGTACTCCACGTATTTGGACAGCGTTTCCTGGCCAACGTAATAGACCGATAATATTTATATTTATTTAATGACCCACGACCATCTATTCTTCTAAGCATTGCCCTATTCTCATTACTCTACTTTAATCTTGATCCACTACCCTTCTGTTCGTAAGAAAATTCCCATCATTTAGAAAAAAAATTTCATCATGAATGTCACTTCTCTGACAAAGACAGTCCATCCTAGTTCCAATGCTTTAGTTGATAAGAGTTAGTATGACAGGAGATCGTACACTAAGCTTTGGTCGGGAGGGAGGCAGTAGGAACAAGTTTTAGGAGGAGTAACAACTTCGAGGGTGACGTAGGAGTACTCTTAGATATGTCATGGGGAAGAGGCATTTTTGGTATTTCAAATATAAATATAAGTTTTTTGAATTTACCATGTCATGTCATCAACATAAGAGGTTCAAGTTTCACAGTAACCCTTATATACATGCCATCTATAGTCCTTGATATTTTTCTAGTCGCCATCATCAGTGCAAAGTACTAGCTCAAGCAAGTTAACGCACTTCCTACTGGATTATTTGACAAGACCCCTATCTAAATGCCGAATACATGAGAAAGAGAGGGGATGTACAGAAATACGACAGCAGAAAAGTATATAGAATCTACGTCCTTTGCTCCGTGCCATGATTTCCCGACAATTTTGAAAGTAAAAATAAAAGAAAAAATAACATCAAGTCGAGATGGCCTGGGAAAACACAAGTAAAGATTGAAGTTTCAATGGTAATCTGATGAAATTTTTTTAAAATACTTGTATATATGTGGTGTCTATTATATAGCTAGAAAGCTGAATGAATACACGATGAAAAAAAATAAATAACTAAATAAAAAGACAACCTTGCCTAATTTTATTTGAAAACCAGACGACTCTTACGACTTTAGATATTGAAGTAAATTTTATAAAATTAATCTCCAGATTAAAGTCATCAGAAATCGAAAAAACGCACTAAAACTTTTTCTGTTTCTTCAAATAATCATAGACTCAAGAGATCTTAGCAATGTAGGGTAGTTTGAGGTTGTGGTTGAGTAAGAATATATTATGTATTTATTTATGAAGAAAATCAATCTGGTATTAAGGAAAAACTAAAACTATTGGAGTCGGCTTTTTTTCTCTAACTTGAAATCGGTATTTGAGGACTCAAATTGCTAAAATATGCTCGGCCAATACACTTGATCATGATTGATTCATATTTGAATGCCCCTATTATAGGAAATAATCTGTACTCCCCAAGGTGTTTAGTTCAGCGCCATCTAAATAAAAAATCTTATTATAAAAAAATCACCCTATGAAACTAATTTCATCAACCATATCCGTGATAGCATTAACTATGAAACTAAACACGGCTCACATTTATACTATAACTCGGGTGAACCGAGCTTAACCGAAAATTACCCGTTCCGCTCGGGATGTGGGGTTGAGAAAGTGTACTCTGAAAAGTAAGTTACGAACAGCTATGCGACAATAAAAGCTGCTCTCAGATCACTGAGTATGACCAGCTCAACGTCAGATCTCTCGATTCTCGAAAATCATGGGAGCTCATCGTCAAGCCAAAATTTTCAAAGTCTGACATCCACTGGAAATAATAGTAAAAAAGATATCCATTCAATAAAACATAAGTCGGATGGCGAGGAGTTATTCAATGGGATTAGACCTGGCAAGACATCTTTCACACGAGATAAAAAGAAATCGAGGCCACAGCCACAATTCTTGTCAGCAATTAGAGAAGAGCCAAACCTAACACTATCTCCCCAATCTGAAGAATTGAGTCCTAGGAATACTGGACTTATGTCGCCCCCTCTTCCCTTTGGGACAAAAGACGATCAACCTATCAAAAATGGCAATGATAATTTAGCATACGACTGGCTTCTTGAACGGTCTAGTCAAAGAGTTGGTTATGAAGATATGACGGCTATTGACTGGATTTTTGAATATAGTAAAGAAAGACAGCGTTTACAAAATATTCGAGTAAATTCTTCTGGGCTAGATCGATTCATAAAGATGTTTTGGGATTCAAGTCAAGTCTGGATTGTGCTAATTTTGACTGGTTTGGCGGCTGGAACTCTTGCTGCTGCGATCGATATTAGTAGTGATTGGCTCGGAAATATCAAAACGGGATATTGTACTTCAGGTCAGGATGGTAGTCAATTCTATTTAAATAAATATTTTTGCTGCTTTGGTTTTGATGAATTTTCTCAATGTGAAGATTGGATCACTTGGAATAAAGCATTGGGTATTAGATCGACCAAAGGCTCGTGGCTTATAGCATACCTCTTTTTTATTCTTTTTTCGGTGAGCTCCTTTGAATTATAGGAATCTCTTTCAATATATACTGAGGTATGCAGGTTTTATTCGCAACCATAGCGAGTTTTCTTGTCAAGGAGTATGCCATCTATGCAAAGCATAGCGGTATCCCTGAGATCAAAACTATCTTAGGAGGCTTTATAATTCGACGTTTCATGGGTCCATGGACACTAGTTATTAAGTCACTGGGCCTTGTAAGTTAGCCAGTAATATGTAATCCAGAATGTCTGACATTTATAGTGCTTAGCCGTAGCATCTGGTATGTGGCTTGGAAAAGAAGGCCCACTTGTACATGTTGCATGCTGTTGTGCAAAGATTTTTATGAGACTTTTTAAAAACATAAGCCACAATGAAGGTACTAGATACTATCTGGTCCTCTCTTACATCACCTGACAAGTTACAGCAAGAAAAAGAGAAGTGATATCTGCCGCTGCGGCCACCGGAATATCAGTTGCTTTCGGTTCACCAATAGGTGGTGTCCTATTCAGTCTCGAAGTATGCATTTGATTTTAAAAGTTTTTTGTCTTACAACTCACAAAAAGCCAGCAACTTTCATATTACTTTCCTGACAAAACAATGTGGCAAAGCTTTGTTTGTGCAATGACAGGGGCTGTTATATTACAAGCTTTAGATCCTTTTAGAAGTGGTAAGCTTGTAATGTATCAAGTCACTTATAGCAGTGGATGGCACGGCTTCGAGATGATACCATTCTTTTTACTTGGTATTTTTGGTGTGAGTATCTTTAGCTACTAGAATATACTTCGCTAATTACTTAATAGGGAATATATGGAGGTGTGTTTATAAAATTAAATATGAAGATTGCCGAGTGGAGGAAAAATACATATTGGCTGCCAGGTCCCATTATCCAAGTCTTTATTGTGGCTTTGCTCACAGCATTGATTAATTTTCCAAACATCTACATGCGAGCTCAGTCATCGGAACTCCTGTATTCTCTGTTTGCTGAGTGTTCAGAAGTAACCGAAGACCAATTCGGTCTTTGTAAATCAGGCTCTGCGAATATTAGAACCACAATTCTTTTAGTATTCGCAGCAGTTTTAGGATTCTTATTAGCATCGATTACTTTTGGACTACAAATTCCTGCTGGCATTATATTACCATCAATGACTATAGGGGCTCTCTTTGGACGTGCTGTCGGAATCTTAATGGAGATTTGGGTCCGATCCTTTCCTCATTACTTCTTATTCGCTAACTGTGAACCTGATATTCCTTGTGTAACACCTGGAACATATGCAGTCGTAGGTGCTGCTGCTGCACTTGGTGGAGTCACCCGGATGACCGTTTCAATTGTTGTAATCATGTTTGAGCTCACAGGAGCTCTCACATATGTTCTCCCTATTATGATTGCAGTCATGTTAAGTAAATGGATAGGTGACTCATTTGGTAAGCGTGGCATCTATGAAAGCTGGATATACCTAAATGAATATCCCTTTTTGGATAATAGCGAAGAAACTTTCGTTCCAGATATTCCAGTGAGTCAGATGATGACTCGTATTGAATGTCTTGTAGTTTTAACAGCAACGGGCCATACAATAAAATCTATCATGGGTATACTAGCGTCACATCCATTCCGTGGGTTTCCAGTTATTTCTAATCAAAGGGATGCTATCTTATTAGGCTATATATCACGTGCTGAACTTATTTATAATTTACATACATCACAAAAAGAACCACAATGTCTTTCACAAGACACTAGAGTTGTTTTTACTCATCAACCGCAAGAAGACCCCAATATGATATTAGATCTTCGACAATGGATGGATCAAACACCTTTGACACTCCCTTCCCAATCAAATCTTTCCCTTACAGTAACGTACTTTCAAAAATTAGGACTTCGTTATGTCTTTCTTTGTGACAGAGGTGCTTTACAAGGCTTAATGACCAAGAAAGATGTTTGGTTCGTACTGAACATGGCAGAAAAAACAAGGGAGACTAAAGAAGAAATATCAGCTCTAGCAAGAGAAGATCATGATGGAGAAAATAGAGGCTTACTAAGTCACGATCAAAATTTCTGATTTTTCAGCCCGGAATTTTTTTCACCAAATTGGATTCCTCCCCAGCTTAAGACTTATAAGTTCTACCAAAGCTTTTTACGCATAATCCTCTGTCGTTGTATAATGGTCAAAGGAAGAAAAACAAGCGGATAAATAAGAGACGATCAATTCGAGTAATAGACCAAGATAAACAGAAAGTTTAATCTAGTCAATCTTTGAGACAAGACAGTGGTCTGGAAATTCGCTCCCAAGAAAATTATTATCTACTTCCCTAGCTATTTTACTCACCAAAAAGGAGTATTTATCATTAATATTTTTAAAAAATCCAGGTTATTTATAAATTATCCCATATAAAGAAATTATAGCCTTTGGAACTTTCTTTCGGGCGAGAAAAATTTTTGGGATTTTTTTGTTTTCTCAATCACATAAATCCTTATTACTTAACAAAAATCGAGTTGAGCTTTAGTTTGTGCTTGATACTATCGAAAGGTATCCTGAAAATTCTATTTATTTTGTTGCTCTAAGGAGCGGAGAACGATTGAAGTGAGAGGGTAGAAATGAAGCAAAAATAGCAGAAAAAAAGGGTAAATAATGGCGAGTGATCGCTTTAAAGTTGGAATATCAAGGTCAAAAAATGCTTTTGAAAGGAAATTTACTTAATCTTAATTAACAGTTTAATCTAGATTCCTCCCAACACTCCAATATACCTACCTTTATCTGGTGGCGTGCTTACCAATATTCAATGTACTTATTAGCTTTATCTGCAACCCAAATATAACTAATGTTGGAAGAAGGATATGGCAAATATAAAAACATTCCAGCGTAGCATAATAGCCACAGCAAAGTACGATATCAGACATCTGAGACCTTCATTCAGTACAGAATAATCCTAATTTTTCTTGTTATTTTTTTTCCTTCACTCTTATTTCTACGCTCATCATCCCTCCTTTTGTAGTTACATACACGCCTCGATACATCCACAATCTGTATCTCCTTTTATCCGCACCTTTCCATAGTAATTTTTAGTATTTTTCTTTCTATTTAGCCTGACTTCCGGGTATGTCATTTAACTACAAAAATTAAAACACAAAAGAAAGTCGAGAATTTTTTGTATGAAGAATCTCTACTGCTTTGAGTGATGAAGTGGTCCTTCCTTCACAGAGGACCTGCACTATAGCCTGATTTTTAATAAAAATTTTACTAGCTACACTTTCTGCCATCTTTACTACAGCTTGCAATCGATTATAAGCATGCCGAAAAAAAAACAAAAAAAAAAAGATTACTCGTCATCGACTTGTAGTAATGGGGAGTTGTCTACTGTCCCTAAGGTTCTGATCTTGCCCATAAATAAGGTAATCTCATACCGACTTTGTTACTCTGCAAGATGAGCCGTCGGAGAAGACTCACAATTTATTCTGTCTAGTGTTGCTTATTACTTTTTTTAACCTGTTGCTGTTTCTGCCACTTTTCCACGTATATATTAAGTGTAAGATCTCCTTAAAAATGATGCCTTGTTCCTATACCTCTATCGGGGGGGAGGGAATTAGAAGACGGGTAAAATTTTCTCTTTTTTTTTTTTTTGGGGCCAAATAATTGGACGATATTTCATTTAGATGAAAGGTGAGAAAGAGTTTTTTTATTCTTTGAAATTTCTCCCAAAAAAGAAGATGTGCAAGTAGAAAATTAAATTTTTCATTTGTGGCGACAGTCAAACAGACAGATCGTCGAATATTTCATGAACTTGTGCTTAAAAGTTGAAAGGTTTATTACCTACAAACCTTACTTTTAGGGAGATATTATTTAGATCATTTGTTATCCCGATTTGGCGCCTCTAGGGCCCACGCGGGTGGCTAATCTACATTATTTACATAGGAGGAAACCTTTAGGTAAAAACCTC
>PEDP01001390.1:0-11537 GCA_002918395.1 Erysiphe pulchra
TAGATAGGGTAATTTTATGGATTCCTTAGCTCTGGTTCCTTTCGGTGATAAATTTTCTAGTGCTGATTGGAGTTTACAAACTCTAACTTGCTGCGGACCTAGTACCGACGGGGCATGGGCATTCAAAGGAGCAGGGCAGGGACGTAAGAAAATAAGGAAAGGGGGTAAGAATTTAATGATTCCCTAAATTTATTCTATTACACATTATAGGTAGATTAGATTAGTACTAGAAAAGCCCTGTCCCGATGGGACAGATGAGCCTGATGAGCCTGTGGAGGGTGAAGAGGGCTTTCTTTGAAATAGTCTTTTAATGTGACTGGTAGTGTTAATGTGGGGAAACTGACCCACCCATTTTTAGGAGCAAATGAGCGGCCGTTTTGAAGAGAGATTCAGCCTCCACCGCAAAAAAAAGTGGCGAATGGCACCTCTGCCTCGCCTCCTAGCGCGCCGGGGCCTGTCGACACTGAGCCAATGAAATAACAGGCGCCCTCCAAAAATAGCTCAAAATGTCCCAAATTCACACTGAAGATAGCGTCTGGAGTTATCATCTCAACGGTACGATTTTCACCGATTTTATCGCCCATCCCAAATGTTCGGTCCCAAAAAGTTTGATGGGGTGCTCATCGCTTATGTCTCTCTTTTAGCGCCGTTTTGGGCCAATCTCGAGCAATAAATCCTCGCTAACACACCCCAGTGGCCAATGAAACTCCGCAAAAAAGGATCCACAAATATTCTGATCGATGTTGTTTAGACTCAAGCTAAACCATACTGTCAGGGGGTAGTATCCCGACAATTCACAACGTGCATGAGCGATTGCATAACTATTTCTATGCATCGGATAATATAATATTCCGTCCAATCATACCTTGCATAACTTGCTCATCTGACTCTACCTGAGAGTAGAATCCGGACCAATTACAACAGTTTATTCTAGCAAACCGTCGTCGTGGTGAGGGAAGAAGCAGGAAAAAGAGTCCCGTTTTAAAGACTCCTATTCTTATTTAATAAAAGTGTACTTCGTTACTTAGGATAATACTTTAGAAGATTTTTTTTTAAAAAAAGATTGTTCGCGAAAGTAAAAAGAGGCAAGAATCAAATTTAAATTAACATTTAATTTTATCACCGTTAAGTTTGTTAGGAGATACAGAGCTGATATGGAACAAAGTTTTACAAATTTTGATGAAGATTATGTGTATAGGGATGAGCCAGATAGCACTATATTATTTGAGGTCTCTTTAGTATACTGCTGATAGCAGTTAAAGTTACGAGATATAGTGGCTCTCCGTATAGGTACATTCTTTTGGAAAAAAGTTTCTCTGCAACAAATTTGAAAAGTTAAAAACGTCCGCTATAAATCAAGAGTATAATAAGGATAAAAAACCCAAACGCCAGTTATTTTGTTACTGTTGAATATGACCACGATAACCAAGTATTCACACAGATTACCCAAGTTCCCTTGTGATCATACATGCCCTCTTCACTTTCCAGGGGCATACTTTTTCTTCACACCGAAATTACAGATCGAGGGTTCTATTCTTCTTCCATATAGCACTTTCTCCCTCAAAGACTATGATACAGTTTTTATTATTTTTAATTCCTGCTTTTTCCACTTTCTATACTTAGATCTAGTGACCATAGTGAGTCCCAAATTATCGATCTCCTCGAAGGATTTGTTACTGTTAATTCTGTAGCTGGTTTTTGATAGTTCTAGGCAAGAATCAGTCGCGGACGTTGTAGGCATCAAAAAACGTCAACTTGGCCTCGTACCTCCGGAGTTGATCTTTTATCTAAACTCTCAGATCTACTGCCAATCTCCTGTAGCTTATAGCCCGAGTTGATATCGGTTCCCTCCTCAACAGTTTGAGTTTTCGTAGCTGACTTTAAAGATGTTGTATCAGTACTCGTTGAATTGGTTTTTATAAAAGAGCTCGCCGAAGCAAGAGATTTCTTGGAATTGTTACTATCACGCCGAGTGCGAAGATTTTTGCTCAGCGTTCTATTTATTCCTTCCATATTACTATTTGGGGATTTTTTGCTTCTTCGTATACTACCAGTCGCATCAATATTTGCGCTGGCAACCGTACACTTACCCAATCCCGGTGTGGTTGGTGCACCAGGCTTTTCTTCAGCGGCCTCAATTAAGTACCAACGTAAGCCATCAGATAAATCAAATGGATTATCATCTTCAAATGAATCACCGTCATTACTAGTCTCAGTACATGACTTTCGATGAGAAATATGCATATGTGAGCCTGGAAGTGATTTTGACAAGTCTACTACACGATCTTCAATTTTGTGTATACGTGCAAGAAGCCAGTCACGAGATCTCAGTTTATGGAATTCTTGTTCCTTCAAAAAGTAATGCGGCGCACCGATATTAAAGGCAGCCCATGCTCCTGTGGCTTGGTTACGTGTGGGTAAAAATAATGCTAGATCACCTTCTTTAAAATTCTTAAATGCAATCTTTCCTTGGGCCTCTTTCTGGGCTGAGTGAAATTTTTCCCTATATAACCGGGCATCCCTAGAATATTTTTTAGCAGTGTACTCAAGATCTTTGACACGCTTAGAAATTGTTTCACAAAAGGCTTCAATATCAAAATAACCTGCTGTATCTAGATAAGCATCATATTTTTGCTTCTCAATCTCAGTATCATCATTGTGTATCCAGTTCAAAAATTCAAGTTTCTCGATTTCCATGGATGGTTTTCTAATACTATTAATAGGCAAACTTCGTCTAACTGCCGAGTTTGATTCTGACGACTCATTTGCATTAGGCCGCTCTAGTTTTGGCAATCTTTGAATAATCATAGATCTAGCACCTCGGGTGATAGAATAGCTCAAACGTTCAAGGAGTTTACACAACTGATCACTTTGGTTTGAAAACCGACGAGTAAGATCTATTGCTCTTGAAGTTCGGTCTTCCATTATAGAAGCAAGTTTATCGTACTGAACCTGAATTAATTCATTTTTATTACGATAATCTTCAGTTTCTTTTTCCAGGAGATCGAAACGAGAGGTCTGCATGGCTTGGCTATCTCTTAAACTATTGAATCGATTTTCCTCTTCAAGAAGTTGTTTTTGTAATTTTTCTAGGTCTTTTTCTAACTCGCTAATCTTCTCTTTTGCCGAAGTTAATTGGAGACGATTTTCAGCAAGTTCTCTGTTAAATATGGCAAGCTTAGCACATTGCTCTTCTGAAGCTTTTTGAGATTTAATCGAGTTCAATTCTTCAGCATGAAGCTTTTCTTGTGCTTGACTAAGATCGGACCTAAGTTCAATCAAAGTATTTTGAGTTTCATCTGAATTAGATTTGGCAGTTTGCAAATCTTTCTTTAGCAACTCAAATTCTAGTATTAGCTCACCAGGTTTTCGAGTTAAGCTCTGGGTAAGTTGGTCGAGGTTCTCCGGCACTTCTTCAAGAGGTAAGATTGTTCTGTGGACATTACGCAGAATTTCAAGGTGTTCATTAACAGCCTTTTCAGCCTCATTAGTGCGGAATATTAACTCTTCTTTCTCTTCTCTTAACTTTTGCAACTCGGAGTTTTTAATGGATATCTGTCCATGTTCTATATCATACGAGATAAAGTTACCAGGCAAATTTAAAGCAGCGTCCTTCGTATCAGAATGAGTATTTATTGAAGAGCTAGATTCGTTTTCATCGTAATTAGCCTTTTCGTTTCCACGAGATATAACGAAGTGGTCCAAATCATTCTCTAGATCCTCCTTTTGAGCTTGCACGCGTTTGATCTCGGTGGCCAAAGATTTTCGCTCCACAATAAATTCTCGTTGTTGTGCTTCAAGATTTTTTAATAAGTCTCTCTTTGTGGAATTAGCTTCATCTATCTGGATTTTTAGTTTTTCTTCATTAAGCTTTCTTTCTTTGATCTCGTTCTCAAGTTTAGACGAACGTTCTTTCTCCAAAGCAAGTTCAGCTTCTAGTGAAAAAAGCTTATGGTATACTGATTTCTCGTCAAGGGTTTGGTTAATAGAGGTTCTTCGAGGTGACTTAGAAAGAGGTTGTGACTGGTCTTCAAGAGGCCTCGGCGATTGGGTTGGATTAGTTGGATTCTGGAAATCAATCGAAGGACGACATGGTGATTGAAATTTATTACCAAAAGTAGAACGGTAGACTTGAGTATGCTGGTGTAGCAAATTCTCTAATCTACGAACACGGCTTTCTGCTGTACGAAGTTTACTTACAGTTTTCTGCCCTTCTTCCTGTAAAATGCGAATTAGCTCATCATCACCTCGTACCAATAAAGCACTACGCCCTAGAATATTTTCATGAATACTTCCGGCTTTAAAGGCCGCCTTAGCACGTTTAGTCTGTTGTTTCGTAGGATTACAGAGATCTGATAATATCTTAGAGACTTCTTTGGTTAGAGCAGAGTTCGGGTCTTTAGACTGCAGAATCTCGAAGACTTCTTCAAGATCTTGCTTTAATATTTTTGGCCAATTATCATCAATTCCCTGTATATTAAGTTCTAGTTCAGGAATATTTTGGTCTACCCTTTTACCTAGAAGTATTACACCAATAGCCTTCTGCCATTTACGTCGTCGTCTTGCTTCTTCCTCTTGAAATGTCTTAAATTCATTTATTAGAGTTGATGAATCTGTCTCAATTTTCTCCTTCCACTGCTTTCGCCGAATTCCCTCAGCTAGAAAAGAGGCATATGTGACAGGAAGTAGATTTATATCAAGCAGTGTCTGTAAAGCCTCATTTGCTTCATCGCTGGGCTCTAAGCCAGCAAGTTGAGAGGTAACTTCGCTGACTGATTGTGTTAAGCGAGAAATTTGCTGCATTGTTTCTAGAGATGATACAGCAAGGGAATTTCGTATCTTAGTGACAGTTTGGAGAAGGCTACTCATTTCAGTACTTCGTTTAACCATGTTTGGCAGCAAAATTTTCGTATGAACAAGTGCAAGTTTGGAAGCTTGTGGTAAGGTAAAAGAATCTCTGGATTGAACGTTTTCGCAATCGATAGAAATTTTTTTCGATAAAGCTTCGACATCCTGTAATAATTGAACAGGATCTAAAGATTCTATAGCTTTAAATCTTTCAGGCATATTCTTGGAAACAATATTGATAAGTATATCTGAATTTCGGTATATCTCATCAATCTTTTTTTCAAGCTCTACGATAGACCGAGATAGTTGTCGTTGTATGCCTCCGACTAAATTTCTTGCCCTTTTGAACTTTTCATTCTGAATAATATCTTCTAAAGTCATATTCTTATTGCCTTGAGGCCTATGACCGGAAATAAATAAAACCATCTCATTTTTGACTGGTAATGCCCGTAAAAGATCTAACAGTCTACTCCAATCAGTCCCCGATGATTCTTGGATCTTACGAATATCTTCTAGCCAGCCTTGAACTACCAAGTTTTTTTGGTCTATAACAGAGATATGTTTCTGAACATTGCGAACAGCTGCTGATGCTGCTCTAATGATGACTTCTATCTCAGCCCATCTTTTTTGAGCATCATTTGACATTCTCTCACAATCCGACAAAACACTGAGTGACCAACCCTGCCGAGCTTTGAATAGATCTCTCCATGCTTCTAACTGATTCTGATCCGATATTGTGTCCGGAGGCTTGGAAACAAGGTAGTTTGGGGGTATAGGAATATCATATTGTTGAAATTTTGTAGACCAAGGTGAAGATGACTGGACTACATGCCAATCATAAACAAATATCTCGGTCTAATATTTATTAGCTCACAGCTTTGAGTTCTTAGATTTAAATGTACCTCGCACCCAAGACCAGCAAATTTCACATGTTTCCCATCGGCATTTAGATGTATTTGGTCTTGCGCGACAACCTTGCTATTTTTTGATACCCAGGCCCTAAATACTTCTATGCTTGGTTCTCGTTAGCACTCACATGGGGTGTTGTCAGAATCGCTCACGATCTTAAGTCTTCTGAATCTGCAAGTAAACACTGGCCGGAATGCGCAATGTATACTTTGAGAGCCATACCTCTGGCTTTCTCAAATCGTACAGAGAGCCACACTCTCTAATGATAGGAGTGTAAGACGTCGAGTCAAAGGACTGCCGCATGATTTTGTGTCAAAGTCTACCTGTGTTCTGACGTGACATAGTCATATAATTCCAGTCAATGATTTTATAAATATACCCTTAATCCGCTAAAATGTACAATTAGGAAGCTTGCTCAGTTGTCATTGGATCAAAATATTTCTAAATACTCATCAGCTGAGCAGTATAAATTTGTCCGCTGATTGGCTCGGGCAAAATCTCACTCAATTATCGTGGAAAGATATTACCCACTTGAAGTGCTCATTTGCCCCTCCTCGCATTATGAAATTACAAATCAGAAAGGTAATGTTGCTAAAAAGGGTATGTATGACGTAGTGATCTTTCTAATTATTTTAGGGAACCGCTAAAAGCCCCAAAAACCTTAAATCTTCACGTGAGAACGTGACTAGATCACACGCACGAACATTCTTAGTAATCAATGAGCTTGTTTACTTGTGTAGAAAGTAAACAAGAATTATACATATTTTCTTTACTCAATTTTTACCAACTTCTAAGACCCATTTATTTTCATTGTAAACCTACTAAAAACCTTACTGATTCCCATTAAATTTATCCTCATTTTCTAGACTAGAAGGTGAGAGTATGGCACCGCCGCTGGTTCCTAAGCGTGCGCTTCCCCCAGACGCTGGGAATCGTGTTTCGAAATCGAAAGCTACGCTAGATAAAGATACACGCAAGATCATAACAAATGCTCACCTACCGCCTGACGAAAGGACACTGCCATCGTAATAAAAGTGCTTTGTGAGACGCATGGAAAAAGTTTAGAAAAAAACGACAGCATGGAAGTGAATACAGAAGATGAATCAGATGATAAAACAAATTAAGATCCTTTTACGGAAGAATTCCCTTCGCTCCCAGAAGCAACACAAACTACATCTGCTCTAACACCCGAGATAGCAATAAGAACAATTAAAATACAGCCAATCTTATGGAATCAATCAAAGGACTATTAGACTTGACAAATCTTGAATCACAACATCCAGGAGATGGAGCAGAATTTCTAGCGCTTCTTGTAGACGGAGCCTCTCTTGCGATGCGCGGAAAACAGAAATGAGCTAAACACACATACAAAAAGGACTGAATACTTGGGCTGAAAGAACAAAGACTCATAATTTAGGGACAAAAGTCCAAAATTTGAAAAGACAAAGTATGAAAGCCTTTGGGCCACAAGGCTAGAGTAGAGATGGTAGGGCGAGTAATGATTCGACTTGCACCAGGGCATGAAGCGCGAAATACTGGATCATACGAACTCCGTCAATCGATACAAAAATTGGTCCTTGATTTATCATTAATATCAGACGTATAGATAGTACCTTCAGGAGTGGTACAGACCCCTGCAAAAGCCGCTGCCATTCTTCAATCTAAAAGCGCAATTGAATCCAGATTTAGGAATGCAACTTTTGAACGGCAAGAATCATGACAACATTTGGGATAGGACCGATCCAAAAGAAAATCAGATGTCTCGATGGATTACAGGACCACATGGACGGTCTCCTACAGGAAAAATTGGGCTTTATCCGCGGTTTTATTTCTATCGAGGAAATAGGTTAGAAATGGCGCTCTATGAGCGATGATCCGTATGGCTATATTCATTTTTTGTCCTCGAGTCTAAAGTACAAGAATTCCCTTCATGGCTTCGTATATTCAGGGAAGCTGTTCCAGTTCAAAGAATTCGGAAATTGACAACATGTAGTCTGCAATAAGTTCTACGGCTTCCACGCGACCAAGACGTGTGCTCGGCTAATGAAATGTCAAAACTGTGGAAAGGATCATCATGACGGTTCCTATGAAAAGACCTCGGAGTGTTTAAACTGTCATGGATCCCATGACTCTACGGATCTCACTTGTCCTGCTCGACCTCGTCGCAAGAATGGGGCCTTCATCCGGCCAACTGGTACCTAGTTAAAACGTATACAATCTCTTAGAATTAAAGAGTATGCTAAATTGAGTAACCAAAAAGTCTCTGACCGTTATCTTACTCCCACTGGAAGCCTTGAAGCCGACTGTCCTACTCCCCTACATTATTAGTGGTGGAAGTCTTTCCAAATTAATCGCATTAGCTGATTTTTTTGTTGGGGCAAGTGCTTTTTGAATATCGGATAGAGTTACCGAGAACAGTCTTGACGGCGTATTGCCTTGTGATATTCGGATTTTCTTCAGTGTAACTATAAAATTCCCGGCAGGAAGGCTACTAACATTCGGTTTTGCCTGTAATGGCTGCATCGGGAACGTTTTATCTCGGCCTCTAAGAGGTTGGTTGTCTACTATTGCCTCCCGAATTTTCATATAGTGAAGTGCTCTTTAGCATGGTATAGTACGTCCTCCCTGTCCATCCAAGGTTTCCCAAGAATGAGTTCAAAAGATAAATGGGGAATTATGTATGTATATAATGTCTTTTGGTAGCCGTCAATATCCAGTTCAAACCTTGTCATCTCCGTTATCATATTTTCTAGTTTTGAATTACTGCTTATCGCTCCTGTAAGTTTTCGAGGAGCTACTTTTATTCTTGGAAGATTGGCTTTGCGTACAATAGAGTCTATTACAGCGGAAACACACTCACATCCTTTGTCAATTAAAGTAGGCACTGAATAAATACTATTAATTAAAGTATCAATTACGAAAGAACTTCCATTCATGTCTTTTTCTATTGGTTTATCTTTAAATGACTGGGGATTTAAATTTGTAAAACGAACTCTATTATCTGGGGGCTACTCTTTTAGCGCCTGAGATTCAATATTAATACCCAAATCGGCTTCTGAAAGCTCCTCTTCGGCTTTCGCAGAGCTGACTCCAGTCTCAGGTAGTTGAGCAGGAAGGAAACGACACTTGCTGATCATTTGGCCTTTTTTTCCACATCTAATTCCTATTCAAACTCTTTTACAGAACTTCGACAAAATACGCACGCCAATTGAGTTAAGCATGCTTCTATTTTGAGATTCAATACCACACGGTACTCCGTATGTATTACATATGATACTAAACACCCTCTGCTTTATGCCGATCAAGTTCAATTTGAGAAACCCATTTAGCTCGGACCCTGTTTACTCCTGTCATCCGAGTATCGCCATCCGAATCTTTGTTACTGCTAGTACTGAGCGGCGGCCGAGGAGGAAGTATAGTAGGGTTACCACCCAACAATTTGTCTCCGGAAATTCCCCTAGTTCCATCATCAAAGACGCCAACCTGTCCGGCAAGGTATACTTTGGTCTTTATCAGACCCACTCTTTCAATCTGAGAGCCAACAATAGAAAGATACTTTATAAAACCTTAAAAATTATTAGGATGATCCCGATCTATCAGGTAATTTTGAGTTGCTTGATTCAGGGAATTGATTAGCTGATATAATTTCTGCTTATCGTTGGCTGTAGATCTTGGACTTCTTGCAAGAAGTTGTTGAAAACGAAGAAGAAACGATGACAATGCCTCGTCCTTAAACTGTCTACATGCATGCAGAAGTGTTGCAGCCGATTGTTCTACATTCTTATCTCGAAAAGCATCAATCTCTTTTAAAAGTCCTAAAGCATTTCAAGTCTTTTCTTGTCTAATTATATCTTCGAACTGCCCAGAAATTGTAGCCTTAGCGGCTCCACTTACAGCATGACTAAAAAGCTGCATAAAAAAATCCGAGGATTCAAGGAATAAATCGGTGTTCAACAACATCTCTTCGATGAATACATTTAAGCAGGCCGTATGTTGAGTTCCACTTTGATGAATCTGTATGGTTCTACGGCTCAGGCTATTTGAATGGTTCCATCCTACTTGTCAGGCCCCCAGGACTTCCTGATTCTAATAAGGTAGTAACACGGCGTAACCCTGATAGAAAAGCCCGTGGAAATCAAACATATGAAGGAACTAATTCATAGTTCAACTTACAATGAATGTCACGTGATATAATCAGATTGTAATTTCGCGTATCTAGTGATCTACGCGTCTGTACTTTGTTAAATCTCAACCCTCGACGGGTATCTTCTCTCTCTTTCTGTATCTTAGACTTTTAGTTAGTTGAATGTAATATTACCTCTTCAAAGCTTTACACTACTCTTGCTTTCTATTCTGTTATCTTCTAATGGAGCCTACAAATTACTTGCCTTAGGAAATTTTGTTTGAAAGTAGTTGGAGCCGGAGCTTGCTCCTTTGCTGCTGATTGTTCTTGCATGATTGACATCATACTTGTCATACGATTTTGTAGAATAGCAATTTGAGCTTCTCTCTGCTGATCCCGCTCTTCCATTCTACTAACTAACGACATAATATGCGATATTTCTGGTCCATTTTGATTCGATGCGTGATGTCAACATTCGACATCATTCAATACTTCATCTGTGTGTGCTATATGTAGGGAATGGTTAGCCATTCCTCCAGCTGTATTCGTTCTCGTGGATAAACGTTTGAGGATGAATGGGTTTCATCCTTTGTGTAAGATGAGCCATTATACTTTCAGTAGTTTGGGCAAAAATGTGATCAATTACAGCGAGTTTATCTTAGAAGCAATGTCTAAAGTTCTTTAGATTGGCCCTCATCAAATGTTTCTAAGCATCGTAAGTTGGTGATACACTATTATCCAACTGAAGTCTTAGACCCCTTGGGTTTTCAATTCTGACATATCTATGATTAGTTGTAAGTAGAGAGTGCTCCTGGTCTCCAATATGTTCACATACTTATTTTGTGGTAAATACAGGCTGTTGTTCATCAAAACCATCACTCACATATCGGTTCGCACGGAGGGCTGTAGATTGAGGAATTTGAGTTCTTAAATTTTCCTTCCTGTAATTATCTTATTTGAAATCTTAATTCTTGATTTTCCCTTGATTGAAAAGTCATGTAGTCTTGAATGTCACTTAATAGTCCTAGCAATTCAATATTGTTATCTAATCCGAAGGCTTAGGTTTGGGGGTAAATATTTCGCGATTTCAAGCTTTTTTGGGTTTATACTGACAAGCTTTCGTGCCTCTTTCACGTCGTGATTTTTTTATTACTGGGGATTTCTATCTCACTAGCCTGTTCTCCATCAAATATCAGGCATGGTGATGATTTTGATAGAGGGTTATGACTTTTGGTGTTATTTTGAGGTTGGAGCTAGAGATATCTTTACTTAATGATATATTATTATTATTATTAACATTTAACGCCAAGTAGGCACACAGGCTAAGCCCAACCTCTAAGCCCTCTAAAGAGCAATTGGCGTGTCTGCGCAGCCTATTGCCACCAGACATTTCTGTTGTCTATTGACACCTTAACTAATCTAGCCAGACAGCATGAATACGCGACTTAACTTGCTGCCACTAACATTTATTCCTTTTGGTATCTATTTAAAAGCACATAATTTTTTAATTTTTTTTTTTCAATAAATATTTCCTGCAAGGGAAATAAAGCAATTAGACAGAACACATCAAAGCATACTAATCTAAACACACAGCAAAGGAAACAGAAATTCTAATATTCACTTAAGACATAGAACTGAAAGTTGCGAGTCTTTTGCA
>PEDP01001391.1:0-11528 GCA_002918395.1 Erysiphe pulchra
TATCCGCTTATACACAGTTAAATTGACTTCGCTCCGTCAAGTTCCAAGGAGATCGCCAACCTCCAGGATTTGCGAGATAGTTGGTGTTAAGCATATTGTCATTGATTAATGTGGCTCGACTTAGCAAAACCGAGACTTGAGTAACAGGTATGTAAATTTTTGGCTATCTGTTATTGTTTTCTCTTCTTGTTTTGTTGTGGAGACTTTCTCTCTGACTATTCTAGAGCGAAGAAAAATATAGACAATTTTTCTTTCTTAAAAAAATTAGTAAAGAGGCAACGACTTATGAGTATAAGATCCAGAACAGATTCCCTCAGTTTACTCTTCAGTTCACAATCAAATCTATATCATACAAGAAAAGTTTCAGCTCTCAACTTCAATTAAATTTAAAGATTTTACATATACCATTTTCCATTCCAATTCCAATTTAAATTTTAAAAAAAAATACCTCTCTCAAAATAAAAATGGCAGGACTATGTGCAAGATGCGAGTGCCAAATACCAGAGGATTGCACTGAGCTGGAGTGCCTTGAGTGTCTTGAGTGCAGCAGAGTAAGTTAGTTTTCTTGTTAAATTTTTTTAAAATTTTCTAATAAGACGTTACAATAAAATAAATTTCGAATGATAAAAAACACTTTTTGCAGTGGAAATACATAGATGTATTTATTTTTATAAAGATTTTTACTTACTTTTTTTCAAAAAAAATAGATGAAAGAAGATCCGCCGTCTGAATCTGAAAATGAGGATGAAGTGGAGAAAAAGGATGATGATAAAAAAGCCTAATTCTTGTTTGTCAATAGACAAAAGCACTACTTTGTTTTTTTTTTGTTTTAAATTATTCAACCTTTTAAATTATTTATTTTTTACAATTGACTGGCTACTTTGTCTTGAAATCTAAAGTCAGAAAAATCAGAAAGCTCACCGCTACTTTTAACCTACCAATTTTCCAATTTTCCTCAGTCTCCCAAACGTATCCCCCTGCATTTATTCCTCCAAAATAGGTTTAGCGATTTCTAGTTTCATAAAACATTGTTGTCGGGGCGATGAACTTCGAAATTATAAATATAGATTAAAATAATACATGGAAACATTTGTAGATAAATAAAGTCTATTAATTCCTAGCAATTTAACAATAAAATATCTTTGTAATCTCTTCTTCATATACATTTACTCCTGTAATTCCACGGCTAATCTAAGACCTCAAGTATTTCTAAAAAACTATTTTTATTATGAATTTTCCTTCCCCCTCTAGTAAAAACGAACTCTATCCCAGTCTCAGTACTCTAATACTTGTCGACCAATGCTATGCATGAAGCTAATGATATGCTGTTACAAAAATGCGAACGAAAGTATCGAAAAACTATCAGTCTTGTCAGTGATGCAGTTCTTCGATGCTAACGCGTTGGTTAAGCCAACCAACCCTGGCCTAGGGGGAAAAAAAGACGTGGAGCAAGTACTATAATTGTCCGTAATTCTTTAAAAAGACGGTGAAGTATTTTAGCGTGAAAAATCTCTGCTATAGCCAATTATCTATATCTAAACCTTTGAAACCTAGTTAAGATCTACCATTATCCCTACTTTCAACCAGAATTAACATGTTATTTTTTCAAGTAGAAAAGACAATGACAATGATAGTAGTTTTATCGACTTTCCTTTCGCCTATTATATGTTAAACGAAACTAACATAGTATGGATTATTATCGTTACTCATGAAGGACATACTCATCATTCTATTATTCAAGAATCTCATTCGTCTCTTTTTTTTCACTAAGCTATAGAACGTTTAAGTCCCACGCATTCTCGACGCTTAACTCTAATCTTAACTTGGTGCAGATGAAGCTAGAGCTGGGGTTCGAGGGGAGTAGGTTTGACTAAGCAGTTGTATACATGATGTGGGGAGTCGTATGAAACAGCCAGCATTAGATAAATAAACAAGAGAAGTTATGGGCCGCTGTAAGTGGAAAGCCTTAATTTTTCCAACGGGGTTTCCCAGAAAAAAATAGAAGATAGAATTAAAAATTAAACAATAAATGAAATAGATAAAACCGTTACCCTATCGAGGACATATGTTAGTGAAGAAATCCACTTTATCAAACCATTCAGATCGTGTTCGAGTATTCTACAAAAAAAAAAATATAGCGGTGTCTTGGATGAACTGCATTTTCAGTATGAATTAGCGTCATCATGATTAAAACGTATGTAGTATGCAGCAAAGTCTCCATTTCCTGTTCTAAAGGCAAATAGATGTCCGAGAAATTTCCAACAAAGTAGAAGTTCCTAGTTCCTTAGGTGGGAGGGATGCAGAATTGATTTCAGGCTAGGTGTACATATTAGGTGCCTCGATTTGCTACCAGTTGTCCCTTGATTTATCCGTTTTTTCTTTTTGTCATCGACAAAATGAGGCTAACGAGTGCTGTTGCTGTGACTAGATGTAAAGCATGGCTGCGCCTCTTTTAACTTCGAGATCTGCTTGGCTATTACCATGGAGTCCAGCATGACTGACAGCCAACGTATTTTAATCTCACCCTCAGGAATATGAGAAAATCTACCTATTGCTCTCCAAAGCTTCTAACTAGATAACTTGGTTTTGAGAATAATTCCCTCACCGCGCTGTGATTATCTTTGAAAACTCATAAATCTTTTGAAAAGCGCTTCGATGGCAGAGCAAGCACAGATTTTATTCTTTGGACCGTAGCGTGTACTTCGATATCATCTGCTTTACATAGTGTACTGAGAGAAGAAGCGCCGGACCCTATTTGGTGTCCTAGTTTGAATATTAAAAAACTAGCTCCTGCATTTCTATCAGGTAATTTTGACTCATCACTATAGATTAGAATATCATTTTTTGGTAGTGTGTTAAAGAAGTCATGAAAAGTGCTGGCTTCCAACTCAGGCAGTGAAGTTACTGTGGAAGGAAACATAGGATAATTTTTAAGTTCTTCCGTCTCCCAGGGAGGGTGAGCTAAAGGATTGATAAATTCTGATGGTGGTATAGATTCTAGTTATCGCGCAAATCACGACATAGTCTGCTTGTGAGAAAGCTTTACGGAGCGGAGGTGTAGTCGATGGCAGTCATCAAGACAGCGATTTCGGATAGCACTTCTTCTCACGACTTTGTCATAAAGGTTTCAGCTAGGTTTAGTCAAGCCTCCCTAAGGAGAGCTTGGGTTGCAGTGGTACGGTATACGGGAAGAATCATCCAAGCAGCTGTTGTAAAAACTTTACTCGGAATATTTATATGACTACCAACTCTATCGCATGTTATTTTTAGTGTTTATTTCTAGTTTTGCCTTGCCACCAAGTCTGAGCTGCAAAATGTGCTATAGGTAAAATGCAAGATAATACTACCTGTCTAAGGAGGCGTAGGAGAACTCTTGTTGTATTTCCCAAATCACGAAGAGCGTTTGTAACGTTTAACGCTTTGAATGTGTTAACATAATAACATATTACTCACTTAATCTTCATCTGTGCATCAAGACCCTTGCCGTGGGAAAAAGAGGCATGGGGCAAATAGATACACATAAGTATGACTGAATGACGAAGTAGGTCAGAATTGACACACATATACTATAATGTAGAAGCTGCCTCACCTTTTTTGGGGTATCGTGAAGATTAGTATGAAGTATGATTGGTAAGAAAAATCTAGAAAGGAGATGTGTTTTTGTAAAGAGTATATGTCTTGGAAGAAAGGACTTTAGAGAGAGAACTTCACAATACTTAAATAGATAAATCATTGTCCACTATAAAAAAAAATATAATTATTATTTCTATTAAACTCTTTTCCTAAAAAGGACAGGAAAACATAACTAACAATCAGATTCTTGATAATTATGAGCCCGGCATAAACGCTGGGAAAACAAAATCAACAATTCCTATTTATCATCAATCAGACAAAACATTCACCTCCTTAGATCAATCGCGATTAGTTATTCAGCTCATTAACATGGCATTATTTAAAGTTGGTTCTTTAACAAAGAAAACTTATTTCGAATGGATCGATATGATCAAAGGCCAAGCAACCGATAGTGGCATTTGGAAATACATTGACCCAACGTCTTCTATAAAACATAATGAACCAAAGAAGCCAGAACCGAGTGACTATAAGCAATCAGCGACAAGTCTTAGTGATCTTAATGAAGATGAAAAATAATGTACAGAGAAGACAACACTCTATATAGGGTTGAGATTCAGTCTTACAGACAGGAAAGAATATTGATTGGTGAACTAAGGTCAAAAATTGTTGAATCCCTTCACGAGAATCACCGCAAATTAATATTTGGGTGCATGAGCTGTCGTGAAGTTCTGAATCAAATAAAAAATAGACTTGAGCCAACAGAAGACCTTCAAGTTATGAAGATAATAGATGAGACTATGCCAAAATTAGAATTTCACCAGTAGCAAAGAAGGTAGAAAATTGGTTGATGGAATGGGAGAGAATGGAAATTATGGTCAAGAGATTAAAAATTGCTGATTTTAGTGACTACAAGTTAGCCCAGGATTTTTTGACATCAGCAAACTCTCTTCTTCCAATGTGGGTGACCAATAAACGGATAGAAATGGTGAAGTCATTGAACAAGAAAAGCGTAAAATTTTTGGACAATCTTATCGAATTTCGACAATTTTGGTCTTTAACCGAATTCGAATCTGGAATGATGACAACATCTGTCGCTGCGTCGTTTCAAGGTCAAGAGATGTCGAATGGCTAACCGGATATTTAGTTGGAAATAAATCCAGAAACATATATAAAATACTCTTGCTAGATGAATAAATAGTGATTGGAACGCGAGACGTAAAATTCGATGACAAAATTTTCTATCAAAACCAGATGAACCTGATCTCAAGTGACGAAGAAATCCCAATCATTGATTTTAAGATGGTTGCTGTTATCCCAGATTATGTCCTAGATATCCCGGACTATCCAATTCGAAATAATGAGCCAGATAGCCAAATCATGGAAAGTGAGTTTCAGTTGGGAAGTAAAAATGATATACAGCAAGGAAGGGATAATGAATCTTCTTACCAAGATTTAGGTTTGTGTACACCAGAAGACTCAGTTCTAAGCAATCATAACGATGACAATAGATTTTCGAATAGTAGCTCGTTATCAAGAAATTCTGATGCTGAATTACCAACACCTTCAAACAAAAATATAGATACTTATCGACAAAATACTGTGAGCGCGAGTAATATAAGCGAGTTCAACATAATTAATGGACCAAGAAATCAAAAGTTGACTAAAAGAACGAACAATATGGATCTGACTGTGTTAGCTATATCTTAAGATATCTTGATGGTTGGACAAGCAAAGCAACAAGAAAACCTCCATCAATCAAATCTCCATCCACCATCAGGTTGGCGGGAACTTAAAAATAATTCATATTCACGTGAGTTCTGGGAGGCAATGTCGTTAGAATTTCGTACGCTTGAAAACAAGAAAACTTTTCAGCAAGTAAAACAAACAGACCTTATGCATTATGCACCCAACACCACTGAAATGGGTTTTTGCGTACAAACTAGATGAGGAAAGATATTTATTGAAATTTAAGGCCAAAATATGCGTTCGAGGTGATCTTCAACCCAAAAATGATGAAGATAACTATTCCGCAACTCTTGGTTTTCAAGTATTTCGTTTCCTCATGGCATTAGTTGCATTGTTCAATTTGGAAACTATCCAGGTAGATGCAGTAAATGCATTTTGCAATTCACCTCTGGAGTAGGAGATATTTGTACATAATCCTCCCGGATTTAGTAAAAAAGGGTATGTTTTACAACTTCTTCGTGGACTCTACGGACTGCGAAAATCTCCCAAAATATGGCTTAAACTTTTTCTGGCACACTTAAGAAATTGGCTTGTATCAAGTGCCTGGCTAACCTTGTGTATACACTGACAATAAAGGTGTACTGGTATTTTTCTTTGTCGACGATCTTGTATTGTTATTTCCACAAATAAAACGTCCAGATGCATTAGTCATACTAAACAAACTGACACAAAGATTTGAATTTCGTATGCTAGGTGAGCTAGATTGGTTTCTTGGCGTAAAGGTAACTCGGGATAGAAAAAATAGAAAGATGTGGTTAAGTCAACAAACATATATTGAGAAAATATGTCAAGACTTTAGACTTTGGATGTGAGAGCGCAGGTAGAAAAGTGAAAATACCAATGACCAGTGATAGACTAACCAAGAATATTAAACAAGAAGCTACGGAAACCGAGATAAAGCATATTGTGCGAGAAGCATGAAGTTTTATTTAATTGTTTATTTACATGGTTTTTAAAATGAGAAATTAAGTGATAATCACGTGATAGATATCGCGTATGTATTACACCCCCCCTAAAACTGAATGATGTAATATTACCTTTATCTGATCGCAGAATGTAGTATGTTTAATTTTATGAAGTGCTTTGGTAAGCCCATCAGCTCGGCATAAATCTGTTGGTGTATATTTTAGATTAGTGATAGAGTCTCGTACTGTCGACTGTCGCATGAGAAAATGTCGATTTACGGCGTATTGTATGTCAGGCCGTGTCATATTAGCAATGTGAAGTAATGAGCAAACGATGGAGCGTTATTGTACTGCATCTGATGTTGAGCATAGATTCTCAGTATCGCGTTCTAATAATGAGTCATCTGATATGGGTGTAGTTGCGCCCCTACAGTTATTCATGCCTAAACTTTCACAGATGGCTTCAATCTTATCTTCTTGATTTATAGTAATGCCATCAGTTCTTAGGTCAATGTTGATACCCAAGAATTTGGTCATGCTGCCTAAGTCCTTGAGTCGAAAGGCATGAGCTAGTGCGGTAATTGCGTCGTCGATTTGTTTATTGGATGAGGATAGTATCATGAAGTCGTCAACATACGTGGAAATCAGTGTTTGATCCCGACGGAATACGTTTGAGTCAGATTTGAGTGAAGAGTATCCCATATCATGGAGAGTTTGTTGAAGCTTCTGCTGCCAACGTCTTGGTGCTGTTTTTAGCCCATATATTTATTGCCTTTTGAAGCTTGCAAACTAAGTTTCCAGGTTTTTCACGACCATGTGGTTGCTCAATGTATATGGGGTGATCTAGATCTGCATGTAGGAATGCAGCTGTGATATCGACGTGCCGAATGTGAAAACTTTTAGTGGCTGCGAGAGCTAGTAGCATTCTTATTGTGGTTGGAGGAAGTACTTCGGCATAGGTTTCATCAGAAAATGCTTTCGAGAATCCTCGGGCGCACCATCTTGCTTTTTACTGACCATCTGATTTTTGTTTGAGAGTCCATTTTCCAGTCATTACTTTTCCATTGGCTTCATGACGAGGTACCAGTGTCCAAACGTTGTTTCGTTTCATGTTTTGGAGCTCTTCACTGATGGCGCTTTCCCATTGTGAAGCATTAGGTCCTTTTAGCGCTGTTTTGATAATGAGTCGATTTTTATTATAGACAGCGTTAATTTGTTTGCGAAGAGGAAAGGAGTTTTCATGAACGCGTATGTCTCTTCGGACTACTGTTCGGCTCGTTTCGGGATTTAAGATGAGGTGTCCCCCAGTGAACTCTGTCCCTACGTAAATTCCTTCTTTGGCCTTGGATTTTATTTTATTTTGGTCAGGGTCGAGCCAGAAAGCACGATAGCCAAAGGGATAGAGAGATTTAAGATTTGGCATCTTTTTGAAAATAGCAAAATATGGAGAATGAGGAGCAATGTTGTTTGATGAAATATTGACGAGGTTGATAGCTGTTGTCAGGATGATGGGCCAGAGACGTAGTTGGAGGCCTGATTGCAAGTGAAGTGCGCGAATCTTTTCGGTGACTGTACGCACATTTCTTTCAACAATACCGTTCTGTTCTGGCGCATGCGATGACGATTTATGCCATTCAATTCCACGGGAGAGTAGCTCTTCTTGAAGTTCGGAATTGGAGAATTCGGTACCACTATCAGTGTGAAGGTGTTTAGGGATCACGCTGAACTTGGTTTTTAGGTGTTCATGGAGATATTTAATTTGTGTGGGAATTATTTTCTTTGAATATATGGGCCATGCCCATTTCCAAGATGTGAACTCGTCGATTGCAAGAAGAAACCATGTCGCATTAGGGACGGATTTATCTGTAGTAGGCGGTGACAGGGCTTTCTGACCTCCAACTAAGTCCATGTGAATGGTTTCACTGAATGATGAGGAAGTAAGGAGGCAACTGTGGCCTTTACGTTTTGTGATTTTGAACTTGGTACATATTTCACATTGAGAGGGAAACTTTTGATTTATCATACTCGCAGAGGACAGGGTCGCGTTTTGGGTCTTTTGCCCTGGATGGCCGAGAATATTGTGCCAGTCCCGTTGCACCAAATACGCGAGTGGTGATTCTAAATTGTTTGATGTTAAAGATTTGGGTATGCACATGAGCCTACCTGATATACAGGAGAATATGGCGCAGGTTGTACCATCTGGGCGTATAAGTTCTACGTCACGGTAGCCAGAGGGCCAGCGTAAGGAATACCCTTGTTTTTCTAATTGTGCACTGGAGAGAATGCAGTGTTTTTGCCCTGGTATATGAATGGCACCGTTTAATATCTCTGCTTTATTATCAATGGATGGGAGGATGAGGTTACCACAACCTATACTTGTCACATGGCCGCCTCCTGCTACGCGAATAGATTGGACAGTGCTAACATAGGAGGAGAAATCTAGTTTATTCCCAGACACGTGAAGGTCTGCACCCGTATCTAACTGAAAAGCAGGATTATCTATGTTATTATTAAGGGAAAATACATTGTTCTTTTGTTTATCATCAATTTTGTTAGTTGAACTTTCTTTCGCCATTTTCTTTTTCTTTCTACACTCCAGTTCGGTGTGCCCGCTGATGCTACAGAAGTTGCATTTTACTGAACCTCCTTGTGGTTTTTGAACCTTTGGTTTTGGTGTGGTAGATGTCCACCTAAGGCATTCATAAAGCATATCTGAGAAAGCGAGGTCTCGACAACGAGTTGCAAGATCTGGTTGAATAGTACTAATATTGTAAAGAAGTAGATACTTCATTTGATATTCGACCTCGAGTGTGACGTAGATGTGCTCTCTCAGGTCTTGATAACGCTTTTGATATTCTTTGATGAAATCTTTTACAGATATTCCTTTTTTGGGTTCGTAAGTCCAGAACCGATGGGTGATAGTCATGAGATTTTTTTGCCTATTTGCAAGGGATATGTTGACGATTGTGGTTAGTGTAGTAAGTGGAGAGTCGCTTGGAGCTGTTTTGATATGGGGTACTGTTTGTTTAAGTTTTGCAACCCACCAAGTTGACCAAGGCATGGTTGCCCTGGTGACTGGGGGCTTATTGAGAAATACAGATGAGGTTTCTGTTAGGACTATCACTTTGTGAACTGATTCACACCAGTGACGCCAGTTAGATGATTTTAGTTATGGTATGGAGAGGATGGATTCGATGTTTTTAAGACGTTCGGATAGCGTGTAAATTTCGGTTTTTCGAGATGATTCTTTTAAGGAATTGTTGACATCTTGGGCTGACGCGAACGTTACTCCATTTATAATTATACCAGTTGATAAATTGTCAGTCTGTGAGAGATTATCAAAGGTTGATCTTGCCTCTTGCGAGGGCTTAGAAGTGAGAGATGACATAATATTATTGTGCGTTAGTTGCTGGTGTGATTGACACGCGAAGACGGGAGCACGAAAATATGTATGTGTGTTAGTAGACTGAAGCTGTAATCGCAGTGAAAGTTTCTACGAGGGCCATAATCTATTGTGCGAGAAGCATGAAGTTTTATTTAATTGTTTTTTTACATAGTTTTTATAATGAGAAATTACGTGATTAATCACTTGATGGATATCGCGTATGTATTACAATAATCACTAGAAAACATAAATCCACAAGTTCACCCTTTTTAACATACATCACTAAAACTCCGTAAAGAAAAAAAAACTATTTTACATGGATAAAAATAACCGAGCGTTAAATAAACAATTACATAATTTCTTTTGCTGATATAAATGTTGTAATTATGTGGGTTGACTCTTAACACTTACATCTTCGTGTTCTGAGTAAAAATTTTGGAAGATAGACCACTTTTTGGGCTCTAATTTCCATTAGAAAAAAAGGCAAGAGTTAACCACTGGGTTGGTAGAGGAGGATCTGATGGAGTCTGTAATTGGGTGGAGTTTATAAACCACCTTATTGACAATTTTGAGGATAAACTTTAAATTTTAACTGCTAGAAAAGAATTCTCGCGTATGATATGATGCAAGGCAGTCATCAGCTATTTTCAGAATTTGTTCAAATGTATGAACAAAAATTATCTCAAAGTGGGGGAAGTACATAGGCCGCTATAATGAAAATAGTCGACTCAAATAGTGGGTTATACGATGAACTTGAAGCTGATTTAGTCCAGAATGATATGTCCTCTCTTACGAACTATTCTCAGTGGTGAGATAAAGCAAATAAACGACCATCTAGAATGTTGAAAAACCCGGAATCGAAGCAATTATGAGCGTGGTTCTACTTTTTCTGCATTCCAACCCTCGTCAAGTAAGAAGGATACAGATGGTGAAACATAGATATCGGGCATAAATTCTTTGCTTCATTTGAGTTATCATGAGGCATACTCTGAGCTCTTTAATAACTTACTAGCTGGCCTTCAAAAGACACAAGATAGCACAGGTTTAGTTAGCCAGAGATTCTTGACCACGCGCTCCTTAGCGGCAACCACAAGAGTTCAAGTCGACAAAGGGTTATGCGCTCTTTGCGTTAAGGTAAAGCACGTTGCAAAAAAGTGTCCTACGTTTCGCGCTGCAGCCCGTCCAGAATAGAGTAAAAATACAACTTCATTGGTGGATTTAGAAGACCATGATTCATGATGGGGTTGAGGGAAAAGACAACCCTCTGAACAAAGACGCGCTCGGTGGAGGGAACAACGACTTTATTTAAGATAGTAGTATGCATAGGTTTAGAACTGAATAATATGCACAGCTCATCAACTTCAATTGACTGATTATTGAATGATATACTTCACGTCAGTACATTAGGTAATTAATACTCGCTGTCTATGTACCTCTGTCTTTAATGCTGACTTTGAGAGCACGAATAATTACTTAAACACTAACAGCTCATCGCTTTATTATCATTCTTCATTTTTAAAACACTTTACTTTATAGGACACTGCATTCTTCAGACACATTTTGAACGTTTCATTACTTTCAATAATGCAGTCATAAGAGTAAACAAGGTTTTATACACGATTTTTTAATAAGTGTTCTTATTTTTCAGTAATATGATGTTGATAACTGTCAATAAAAACTTCCTTTTTTCAAAACCTCTTATTTTTTTGTTCCTTTCTCCTAATGAACTAATTCTTTCACTACTTTTTCCTCCGCAATTTTCTTCAATTATCGAGACTATCTAATTGTTACATAGATCTTTATAAAAACATAATTGTCTGATGAGCACTTTAACTATGGAGTGTATTAGAATTTGTAAACAGTAACTTTACCTAGACAATGTCAATAAGGCATTTTACTTGACATTTCTACTGTTATTT
>PEDP01001392.1:0-11523 GCA_002918395.1 Erysiphe pulchra
AAAAAGTTCAAAGAATAACAAATAAGCGGTCACGCAGGAGCTTGACCAAGATTAAGGAGGGGTAATGTCAGGAACCATGTTAAGCCGATCGTGGTTATCACGTATCCTGATTGGGCAGTACGTTAACCAATCAGATCTATCTTTGTATTATCGTGCTCGGTATGCATCCATTAGATTCTACTAGTTTCCATTGTCATATCGTGTACTATTGGTTCTTGTTTACATCTATCTTCATTCTATCGAGTTCTCTACCGTTCTATCGAGTTCTCTACTGTTCTATCGAGTTTCCTGAATTAGCATAGCGTTGTCAAAGATTTCAACACTACTCATGTATATAAATTAGAACCTCCCAATCCAACCTGATCTCTTCAGGTTGAAGTCTTGTATCTAAAATCTTCTTGTTACGCCTTGTCTAAAGAATCAGTATTATCTTGCAAAAATCCTTATTGTCTCGTCTTGATTGTGAACCCAGTCAATATACCTTGTCACGTGTTTTGAAGCTTCTTGATCTTTGGTCCTTGAGAATCCTCGACAACTTGATTTGAAGCTTAATATTGTAGTCGCCGTTTTACCAAATAGATCATAGAATTTTATGTGTCTTGAAACGGGTTTTGATACCAACATTGAATATGATACAAGATTTCTAACTGCAAAGTTTTCAGAAAGAGTTGTTAAAAATGGGTCTCGAACACCTCATTTGGAGAGATTAATAGTAGCAAATGAGCATTTTTTAACTACATTAGTAAAATATTTTGTAATCGATGGAGGAATTCTCCATGTGATTACATAAGGGCTCTATTGTGGACGGAGAAGTAAGATAATTTACAAAACAATACAGCATTACTCAATCTGTATACTGCAAATTATTCCTGTCGTAACCCAACCTGGGCTTTACGAAATTCATTATTTGACTTAGCTTCAAAGCATTTTGTAAAAATGCAGAAATTTGAGCTATTACCAAGAGACATCGGTGCGATTGAAAACTTTGTATGCAGTGGAAAGATTTTCAAATAATTTCTTCCACGAGGAAAAAACTGGTAATTGCTGGGTTCAGATAATGAGTTTGAAGTTGGTTTTCAAACTTATTTATTTTTATGATGGAATTTACTATTTATAATTCCAGTACAGAAAGTTCATATAACTGAACTAAGGTTCAATTCTGATGATTTGGCACCAAAACCGTATTTACTCTACATTGACTTTTGTGATTGAATTCACCAAGACAACTTATCTATTATGAAAACCACTAAATGAATCTCAAAGAAAATAACCTTTTTACTGTACTAATTGTTGAGCAGAACTGGTCATGAGAGTGATCTAAATGTCCCAATTCTTATTCGGAATTATTACATCTGGCGTGGCCCTAAACTATACTTCTGTTAATAAATTAAGGAATGCAATCTAGCTCTCTTTAACCCATCAAACATGTTTGATAGTGTCTGTAATCAGTTGAGATCATCAATCGTGACATGGGATAAATCTTGAAGCCAATCCTCATGTTATACTAACCAGCAGGATTTTGAAAACTACTGGATTGATTGATTTCATTGATCGTCTGCGGAAATCTAACTTGCGATAGACGCCTAAATGCCTTCCAGGAGGCGTAGGACGTGCTGTAATGAACACTAGAATACATTCTACAAGGCAAACAGCAAAGCCTAGTCAGTGCCAAATTTACCCAATACATGCATCATGCTAGTTATATCGGGTTAAAAGGTAGGAAGGAATACATTCACCGTGGCCCGAAAGCTATAACCTGAGCAAAAACCCAATTGGAGAAAAAAGCCACTGCCATTCCCTCAGTACTATATTACGACGAGCAGCCGAGTCCCCCTCAAATATACCATATAGGAATCCATCCTATCATTCATAGGAATTCCAACTAGCGCCTAACCACATGCACTAATAGCTTATTTACATTGGGATATAAGGATGTATTAGAAATTTCAAGCCCTTCACTCTAGATTTCCTGGGACAGTTGGGGGAGTGCTTCTTTGAAAGGGTGCTGAGGGGAATGTGTCGTAAAGATGAAGCCGACTGAAACCCGCGGCAATGAATGGGGATACATTAGAGGAGGAATTCCCACTCTGCCTGGCTTCTTTTTCACGAGAGAAAAATGTTCACAGACGCCACCGCGTAAAGGTGCAGAGTGGGACTTGGCACTTCTGGACAGATCGGACTTATAGAGGACGTGAAAGTAACAAGTAACCGTGCTTGAAGATAACGTGGCTCCCAATAATGTAATAGAAGACAATTCCAGTCAAATTTCAGCAACAGTTAAAGCAAATTTGAATCGCTAATTCGAGATACAGAGAAGTGTTTTATAAGCATAAAGACCGGATACAGAATGGCAATTTAGCTCGAAAATAGCAGCCCACATAAAATCTGCATTACTGTGTTTATCACGACTTTAATCCTTGTCTTTGAGTAGAATTGCAGGGTAAAAATTATACTTTTTTATCTGTTTTACGGCTCGACATAAGGATTGTATTTTGACAAGGATTCTAAGCCACTTGGCACTTTGTGGCATTATCTACAAATCAGGCTGGAATATGTAACAAGGAAATTAGTGTTGACCATGATACGTTCGTTACGAATTAGACTTAGCGTCTACTCATGGAGAGAAAGAAATTTGGTTAGTTTGAGGACAGAGGAAGGACTTCCGCGACAGTCTCAAAGCTCAATTACTCCATTGTAAAATAATTCAGAGCTACGAGACAATACGTGAGTGACTTCTACACTAAGATCTTGTCGACTCATAACATCAGCACCCTTTGGTGGATCTTTCCCAAGGCGTAATCGGTAACGAAATACTAGAAAGAGATAGACTATTATACAGATTGTACTATATTGTAAATAGAGAAGATTATTCTTCTATCTTGTCTAACTAATAATACTTATAGCTGTGGTAAATTCATCTTGTCTAAGAGTCTACAACTATGATTCATCTCATTATACAGGTGAGGCAATCGCAATCATTATTACGAACACTTGAGTTTGTATTTACCAGCATAATTCTACTCGTTCAGTATTCGGAACTCCCGAGTTTCCATGGCTTCGGAGTTGCCGTTGCATCTACTAACCTATTTAGTCACATGTCTGATCGCCCCACATTCTACCCTGTCCCATATCTAAGACTGTAACGATTCGGCACATCCTTACGATCTCTGCAAAATCAGTAGAGACTAAATATAAAGAGAACAAACTTTTCGTCCAATCGATGCTTTAAGACTATGTCAAACATTCAACCTCTATCACCGCCTGCCGAAGCTCAATATGAGTCATCATAAGGTTTGTTTTCACCCTGCCAGCAACACGCCAAACAAATTGAGTACACATTCATAGAGCAGAAAATGCATAGGCGCAATAGCCGCATCGTACATTAAATTGCTTGTAAATCCTCAGCATAGTCTTAATCAAAGTCTACAGACAATAATACTGCTCGACAAAGTCAAGGAACGCTCATGAAACTGGTATTGTTCTTACTAAACCCCTTGAACAAACTTACATTATGATCATAATGTATGGATCGCTGGCCCAGCAAAAATAATGCATTTCACGATTCCAAGAAGGGTAACTACCTACACTATTTATTTACTTTGGGTTTGTCGAGTGCTTTAAATACTTCATGCCAATCGTGTCTTACCCTTACAGCTCACAGTGGGTTGGTTGGATGTTTTAAGGAGTCGAACCCGCCTTTGGGATATACGCCTCCCTTCGCCCCCATTACTTGTGGTTAAGGCTTGAGTACTGAATTCGTCGGGCGGTGAACATAAATGCAGTTTTGCTGCCGATAATTATTTAAACCAAAAGCTGAAAGGGTTATCGCTTTATGAACTATAATTGAGTAAGAAATTTTTGGTGTAAAACTAACCATAACTTATGGCCACGGTGGGGCTCACATTCGGTTCAGGGGCTATACCCCATCTAGCGCCTTACTGGGCAGGGTATAAAAAATTGGATTTCAACGCTCAGACTAAGGGCATAACATTCACGATTTCTCCTCACCGTAAGATTTATGCAAATCCAACTCTCTCGCGAAGAAATTCTTCGCCACCACTGCTATGTAAGTCGTTCGCTGAATGGTCATATAGCTCTTTTTATCTAATGCTTGACTGATAATAAGAATTAGATTTCTCAGCAACAAGGTTGTTTACTCAGTAAACACTTGGCTTTACTCGTTACTAATGTTGTTTTGCAGATGAATCCACCCCCACCTTAAGCACCTCGATTCAAACAATTATTCAGAAATCAAAACATTTTAGTAAGTCGGAGAATTAAATATTAAATAATGAACAAAAAAGAAAATTTTCAGATTCATGGGCTACATGAAGCTGGTAAAAATCAGACGCAAATTGCCGCGCAACTTGGCATTTTTCAGGGACAAGTTAGTTATTCACTGCGCCGCGTAACTTTCTCCCCCCAAATGAGGAAAATACCATCTCGATCCTTAAAGCAGATGATGTTAATAAAAATTTTTTTATGTTGAGTCTTTACCTAAAGTCGCCGCAAAACATTTCTAAAACTCGCCTTTAGTCCCATTAGATATATTGGTATCAGCGAGCGGATAATTCAAAAAGAACTTAGAAAAAGAGGATATTGACGACATCCAGCACATTCAAAGCCTTCAGTATCTCAGAGAATGGGCTAAAGCTCGTCATAATCGGACATTTGAAGACTGGATGGCAATTTGATGGAGAGACGAAAGTTGGGTAATGGATGGAAGACATTCTAGAGACTGGGTAACAAGAAATGCTCGTATTTTCCTCTTTAAAAAGAAACAAATTTGATGTACTAGAAACGTGAGCTAGACTTCCCAAGAATACAATGCTGATTTTGATGGAGAAAAAATTAAGAACAGGGTTGGTTGGATGTTCTGGGGTGCTTCGCAGACTCAGAAAAAGACCCTGTTTATTTTGGGAGAAGGAATGGAAGTCTTTTGACTCCCAAAAATATTGCGGGAAAATAGTTCCTCTTATCGATGGCATGGTCTCGATGAGACCTTGGCTCTCAGTAATATGGGATAATGCTCCTGCTCACGCAGCTGCAAGTACGATGGAAGAAATGAGTCAGAGGCACATTCAACTCATCTTCTGGCCGCCCATCTCGCCTGATCTTAATCCGATTGAAGCTGTTTGTTATAGGATGAAGGACTACATCTAGTGTCATTATGCGAATCTGGGCAGTGGAAGACAGCGTAATCAATATAGCCTTCGCTCGATCGAAAAGGAGGCATGGAATCCCGTGTCTCCTGAAGATCTTGTGAGAGTTATCGAGAGCATGCCAATGCCAGCAAGATACAAGGCTGTAATAGATGCAGATGGGGGCCCTACAAAATCTTAAGACCTTATTTTTACTGAATCTTGATTTTTATCCAAGTACACGAAAAAACGGCACAGTTGTAATCATCTGTTAGTTCTAGTTGCTATTTATTGATTAAAAACGCTGAAATGCACAAATTTTATGCAGCCAATAATAATACCGATTAGGTTTAGCATTAAGAAAAGACCCACTACAAACTATCCAGGTCTGAAAGAAAATGCTATACAAATTTTTCAGTTGTAGTCGCCGGTCTATCAAATGGATCATAAACTAGTACACATCTTCCAATGGCCTTTGAAGCCTTAATATTGGCTATTTTACAGGTTATCAAACTGCGCAGCCCTTAAAAGGGAACGCGAATTGTACAACTGCTGTATGTCTATAACACCTCATTCGTAGGGGTTGATAGCGGCAATTGGGTTTTTTCAAACTACAATGGCAAAATTTTTCGTAAATTATGGAGAACTTCTCGATATGATTCAAAATAGAAGGTTTTGTCAAAAACAGGGAATTTAGGTACTCTATGTAACAAAACAGTATTATTTATTACTCTATAGGCATTTTGCGATCAAAGTATGATGTTTGTTGTCCTAGGCAACACTGGATAAGCTAGGATAATTTCAGCCAATCAAAAAATACTACTTAGATAGGGGTAGTATGATTTGTATTCAGGGGTAGTACGGTTAGTTCAACCCATTATTTTATTTACTGGGTACTGAGTCCAAGACTACCAGACTACACTTGTAGGTCCTCTCTGCCTACAGGCCAATTGCCTCAGGTAGTATGCTTCTCCTTTGGCCTACCTCAGTATTTTCCTGTCAAGCCTTCATTCGAGTTTATACTGAGGAGCCAGGAACCCATTAATATTTTTCTCTAGTAATCCAGGTGGAAACCAATTACGGGTGTGAAGCTATCAGAAAACCACTGGATGCGAAGCTCCTTTCTGTAAGGCTATCCAGCCGGGCGCTGCAGAGCTGAATATAAATAGAGAGAGTTCATGACTAGAATACGAATTTATGTCAAATGGAGGACGTTATTAGAATTATGCAACGCTTTGTATGCTTTAATGACATGTTAAAGGATTATTTACAAGTACTGACAGTCTGAGGCGGCTCGCGTTTTTCGTACATAAAGTTATGCAAAGGGAAGGTTGACTTAGTAATTAAATTAAGCTTGCCTGTCCTTGTAACAGATCTGTAACTCAACCTAAAAAGGTTTAGTGCTAGTCGACTTAGGCAAACCCCTTAAAATATTCATTATTACTGTAAAAGCCATAATCTAAGATGATTGGACAATTTCTTAAAATATCGTAAAGATTAATTTCTTCGGCAATCTATATTTACTTGAGCAGGGGTACGAAAAAATAAATAGAGTCAATTATGATCCTAGCCACCACAAAGAGTCAACTAGCCTGACTGGCTAAATTAAATTTGAGCCAATCAAATTATGAAAGCTCGGATCAGATATGTAAGAGCGATACCCTAAACTCTAAAATCTAGAGCCCTAGCTACCAGTAATTTTGCAACATTTTCCTCAGCGGATTTTAGTAGGGATTAATTACGGGCTCTACCCATGTAAGAGCAGGGAGCAACGTATGCTCCCTTACTAGTAGAAAAGAAAACGTTGCTCAGTTGTTAGAGAGCAGCTAAACTAATCCTGACATTCAGTGTGGTGATTGGTAAGATCCATATTTAGGCCAATCATCACACCAGATCACGGGCCAGAAACGTAATTTGAACTGTTCTGCGACAATTCCAGTTCCGTAGCTGCAGAAAAGATACAGATGCACGCGTTCGCGAACCAAAAGTCCCTTAACCTCGTGAATACCTATTTTCTAGATTTTGGGAAGGTTGATACAAGAAGAGGAAGAGTGTGGATTATCTGGATTCACACAACTGTAGTAGTCATGTGTTCTAGGGATAGATGGGCATCTCTAGTAACGTATTCATCCTCATCAACGCAGCCACTGGACCGGGAGGCACATCCATACTAGACGGCGTCTTCTACCCTCTCCAGGCCGGTCAAGCATGACGAAACGGATCACGAAACTTCCCTGAGCCTTGCTATGATTGTCCTTAATATTCCCCAAAGACAAGACGCGGTATTGCAATTTAGCGTGAAACATCCCTGCTATAGCCACTGTAAAGATTTACTCCAATCCCTACGCCCAGCCCGAATCGACATGGGTGCTCTTGGAAGGAAGTATTGTATTGGGGACAAATAGTACAACAACTGGCGTTCCGACGGTCTCCAGCTGAACAATTTTCTTCTCCAAGCATTCACGTACCCATTCCGAGCCTGCCGAGATCACGATGACGAGTGTGTTCTCTTTGTTGATTTCATAGCCTTCATGAAACACTTCCACCCTGCCTAGCAAGCACATGGCACACGTTTTACTTGTAGTTTAGCGGCGCATATCTGCTAGGGCTGTCATTACAAGAAGAATCTTGCCCAATCGGCTTCTCCTTCGCTTACTCGCTTGCTCGCCTAATGGCTCCGCTTGATGGATGCAGGCTGTGGGTTGTGTGGGGAAGGGATTCTAGACGAAATGAAGATCGATACAAAAGCTCGAACGGTTCATCATTTTCACAATGAAATGTCCCTTTCCTCTGCCGCCACTTTGCCTGGTGTTTTGCTAATTTTAATATGAATTTTTTATCTTAATTCTTTGTAAAATTCACTACTATCCCATCTTTTCGCCTCTTTATGAATTACCACTCGAAGAAGAATGGTTGATCAACAAATGTAAAGTTTGATCTTGAAAACAGACCATCGGCGTGACATATGTAGCCGCAGGATATCTTCATATCGCTCATTTGTCTAATAATTTTAATTGCAACCAACTCCAATATCTTCTTTGTGTCTAATCTTGCTTTTCGTAATAAAGCGCTCTTTTGAACACGACTAGCAACTTGTCACCATCCACGCGCTACACTTACACTTTCAGCTGCCCTCAACCGGGTCAATTCTCTTCTTCGGTACCAGTCGACTTGGCCTCCATTTATTTCCTTTCACCTACGTCTAGGCTTATCAAGATCTAATATTATCTCAACTTCTTCATCTTTGATATATACTATTGCTTCAAAAATTCTACTCTCCCACCAATAAAATGTATTCTTATTCAAAAGGCCAGCAGAGTCAATCATACACTGCTCCTACATCTTCAATAGAGCAGATTCAATCATTTGACCCACTTCATCATCAAAACTTAGATGGATCTTCCCTTGCTTTCAAAAATGTTTTAATACCATCAGCTCAATCATCAACTTATCAAATCTCCCATAAAAAGGACCAAATATCAATCGCACATGGACTCGAACGGCTCAGTTTGCCAGATATTAAGATTTCTGAAGCTTTTGAGATAGAAAATGTAAACATTGCCAATAATCAGCTGATTCAAAATTTCGAGCACTGGAAAACTAATGTGAAACAGAAACTATCAGTATGCACATTGAGGTCAACGATTGAGCCATTAGAGCCTAGATTTTTAGAAGGGCAGGACGAGAATTCTGAAATGATGAGTATGAACCGTAAAAAGTCGGAAATCTATCTTTTGAATCCCATCTTTCTCCTAGCCCGACTAAGAACGCCACAACATGCTTTTCAAATTTTAACTGAAAAAGAAATATCTAATTTAATAAATCTTAATGGCCAAAATGAGAAATTTGGTCATAAATCTCGAGGAATGTTGGCTTACGACCCTGATATTTACGAACAAGTTGATATATTTTCCACCTTTCCGAATTCTGGGAGTTGCTATGAATCAAGCTCTAGTATATGTAGCCCAGATAGTCTATTTACAGATAAGTCTCCAGAGACTTCAATCAGTGAATACACTCCAAATCCAGTTTTCACCAAGGATTTAAGGAGGGACTTAATGCTTCAAATTAATGATAGTTCCGAAAAACGAATATCAAAAATGATAGCAGATCCTATTCAAAGTTGGAAAATTGCTTCAAGTTTTAAAGAAACATCCGAATGCGAAGATACAAACAAATCAATACTTGGTCCAGAATATACTTACCCAACTGAAATTATGAAAAAATCACAAAATATTAGCGAAAATACTCAAGAAAACAATATAATATCTCTTAAATCTATACTTTATTTCCATGAGCCAAGCTTCTCCCAACAGCTTGTTTTAACACCTAAAACACATCATTTAATGCCACATAATCCTTTAACCAAACTGGTCGATAATTCTAATTTTAACATAAACCAATCTAATAAAAATAACTTGTCTTCATGCGAGCTTATCACTCACTCTTCAAATCGACCCGACCAATTATCGAATAAACTAATAACTGAAAAGCGTATTAAATCTGATTTTTTACCAAGTTTTAATTACGAAGATCCTACCTTGCAGATTTTGAGCCATGAAGACTCTAATCTAAAAATAAATGACTTAACAGAAGACTCTTTAGCAGCTCATCAGCATGCGTTGGAGTCTGCCGCATATATTGCAAATGCAAATATTGGCCTTTTCCTGAAGAATATTGATTCTGAAGAATATCTTCAATTAAAAGAGGAACTTTCACAGCCAAGCTTAAGCAATGATTCATATGAAGCTTCATCGCAAGAAGCTATTTCATTTTCGGACGAATTTGATGATGATTTCGACTTCGACGATGACTCCCAGGATTGTGATTTCATTGAAGCAGTAAATGCCGAAGCATTAGCCAATGATTTTGATGGATTCTATGGGCAGGAATTTGGCCTATACTCAACTCCAGATATGATGGATAGAAATGTCTCTTACAAAAATGGTGGCTATTCTAGAGCTAGGAACACTCACTCAAGCCGGAGTAGTCGTTTTTGGTCACGTGAACCACTTTTATCACCTATTCCTGAGTGTAGTGAGTTTTCATTTTGTAGCCCATGTGAAGCACCTATTATCCACACTTCTAGTCCAATTGAAGAAATGACTACTTCTGGACTAGAGCAATTTCCTTGTGGAAGGCTAAAAAACGACTACGAAAACACCAGGAATTTCGATTCCTTACTAAAATCACGGCAAGACTTATGGAGTGGAAGCCAAAATAGTGTTCAAGATTTTAGTAATTGCAGTCATTGGAGCTCTGACTCGGAAGAATGAGATTCGACCAACTCAATCAGTTCTCACAAGTATAATGAAAAATTTAGCTTTGTTGAAAAAAATATTGGTAAATCGAGAATCCAAGTGGCTAAAATCATAGATGGCCATTTACTCATTCTCTATTTGTGACGCTTACTCAAAGAGGTTGATTCAAAAAAATATTTACAGAATACACATCAGAAGTTGTTTTTTGGATTAAAAAGGTTAGAGAAAAGTTATTTTGAGGAGCTTTTGAATTACACACATTGTGGTAATTTTGAATTGCTAGGGTGGTGTTTTTGAAATCTTTTTTTTGGGGAGGGGAGATTGTGGACATCATAAAAACAATGATATATAAATTTTTCTCTAACTTTCCGCTGTCTTGCTAATTCCTCTTTTTATATATATAATTTAAAAAAAAAAACAGAATATCTAGTATTTTTTACTACTAAATCACATTTAAATAATAATAAGTTAACAAGTCAATAAATCCTAATTTTAAGAACCCTATTTATCTATACTCATGATACCTGTTTTTGGAGTAGCCCTTGCACGCCCGCCCATAAATAAATAAGCTAATGCAGGAAATATTTGTACATTGTACACAACCATGTATATCACAATACATATAGGGAGCCGAAGCCGATCTATAGACCCTCCTTTTAATCTGTAGACCTTCCTCCGATTTTTTGGTCACAGCCATAAGGGGGGGGGGCTTGCCTTACACTAAGCCTCTATTTTCTTTTCAGGTGCAAGTTACAGATGATCAAAATAATATTGTTTTTAGACAAGGATTGGTAACCGAGTCAACTAAGTAATTAATTACTTACTCACTCACTAGCTAGCTAGCTACTATGGGAAGATTTTTTGAATGGTAGGGGGGATACCTACCCATTGGTGAGAAGGCCCCCTAGCCAGCCAGCCAGCCTTATTTTTGGAATAGCTCTCTTCGCACACACCCATGCCTTCATCATATATCAAGTATTCATCGCAGAGCTTGGCTTGTCCAGGGGGGGGGGGGAACGCATTAGGGCCGGTCAGACTTAGAATTAATTTCCTCACAAATTTGTGAAGAGCATTTTTGTGTGAGAATTTTGACCTTCCCCGCGGCGCTGAATAATCAAAAA
>PEDP01001393.1:0-11519 GCA_002918395.1 Erysiphe pulchra
CAAAAGTGAGGAGGGGTGTTGGAATTTGAGGGTTAAATTAGTAAATACTTGGCGTCATGCATAAGACAAGGGTATACCTACCTTGTCTTTGACAGCCCCCAAGATTAATACCAATACGTTAAGTCGTATTGTTCGCTAATCACTTATACCCTGTTTGCCAGTTTATTAGTTTAAATACTTTAATCAATTCTGAGTGGGAGAAATAACTCCATAACACTCATCTATACTTCTGACAAAATACTTCCCAAATAATTGCATCTCCAAGTGACACGTAACACATCAATTAACATTGATCAAGATTCCCTGCATATTCTAACAAGTATACCACAGCAAGAAACTATTTGCGCCATGCTCATCAATAGCCAATAAGGATTGTTATCGGTCCGAGGTTTGTGTCAGCCATATTGAGAGCTCGTATCAAATTTTGTGTTTTAATATTTAATCCAATTACATTTTGCCAAATGTATCTGTTTCTTTATCAAGGTGTATCTCCACCTTTGTATTCCAGAGTGATGCCTGATTTCAATAAATTTAACTGGCAATGAAAAAAGGATCGGAACGAAGTGTGGGAATTTCTATGCCTCCATTGTCTTAATGCCTGCCGGTCTCCTTAATGTACATTGCTGGGACTGATGCAAGATAATCTAGTTGCTAAAGCAACCAGATTGTCTACCGCGCTCGGGAAGTCATTTTTTTCCATTGTAATTGGAAATCAACGTGTGAAAAGAACAGATTTACATCAATGTTAAAACACAGCGGTCAATATTCAGAATCACCAGAAGCTTGGGAAGGATGAATTATTCAGCTTTCTACGTTGTAACACTTGTATTAAAACTGTTTATGAAAGAAAAGACTGGAGCTTACAGACGAGAAAATCTCCCTGATCAAACTCTAATTTAGTGTAGATCATGCCGTTTTAAGTTTAGCGGACCTAAAATAGCCTTTGCTTCCTAAAGTTTTAGGTTTTAGCTACGTCCATATAGCGGTTAGTCAACCTGCAGATCCCTGTAGCATGCGCCCACTAGTGTATAATTATCTCCGAAGTTTATACCTAAGAGGTGAGAGACTTGAGTATAGAAAACTCTGAAACCTTCTAGAAAATTTTAGACACTTACAAGCCTGTTGAGGTAATGATAGAGGGAGGAGAAGAAGTAGGACATAAACTTGTGTGTTATTCTTTTTAATTCCTTGAGTCATGATTAAAGAATCATTATCTGTGAGAGTGAGTTGTGCATTTATGCACTAATACATCAGCATATGGTTGCATAAGAGTTGTGGAATAATTCATGTTAGATCACCAAAACAGAGTGTATGCTTGCTGATCAATATTTTAGTCATGGATTGATGCCGTCTAAAATTTGTAACTTTGTAGGATTTTCGTAGTGTTGATTTATAGAACTGTTGTGAAAAATGATGCCTCTAATTGTGAAGCTACGGTTCTCCTTATTGTCCTCAGTAGCCAGGAGAATTATGAGACCAATCTATTAACTAAGATCTGAGTTGTTGGTAAGCCAGTTGTTACCTTCTTACTATCATGGGCCAGCTCAGCTTTGGAAACCAGGCGGCGGTCTCTGAGGCCGAGTACCGAGGGCTATTTAGAGATTTAGCGAGCTGACTAATATTCATTAAATGAATCATAAATCTTGGCGGATAATTGAGAAAAAAAAAATAATGATGTATGATGGACTGAAGGGTAATACCATATACCATTCTAATTTGGTTGTAAAGCAATTGATGAAGAGAACCAAGGGGCATATGAATCAGAGGGCAGAGAGAAGATGTATGAGTAACTCGTGATTTTCTTCGGTTTGGGTTCTCTCACTAGATAGAAAACTAATAAACATCTTTCACTTAAATTTCCATTACTTTACTTATCGGATCCGTGACAGTTGTTGGCAAAAGATCCATCAACAAATAAGAAAAATTTGGCTGTATCAAGATTCAAAACTGTAATCTTAATCCACGATCCAAGTTACATTTCTGCCAATGCAATTGCTTGTTTAGACTCTCAGTTTCAATTTGGAGAAATTTTCAAATCTTGCTGCACTGAAGAGATCAAAAAATGCTTTTGGCTGGCATATTAAGGCTATGTAAGCCCCGCGAGCACGTTGACAAATATACTCTTTTTTGATTTTAAGTTTGTTGTTGAACTCATGATTGAGGGCTTTAACAAGGGGTATGGTATATTGATCATTTTACCTAGACTTTCTTGTCGCATTTAGATGGTCATACTGTCATCATGGAAGCTTGGGATGCATCTAGTAGATAAAAGTGGGCAACAGGAGTTAGTTGCTTTATAGCCTTTGCTATAAATTAGAGCTTTTCTTCCTCTCACTTCGAACAGTCACATTCACCAAGGGTGGGCATGTTATCAGTCTGCATCCGTAAAATACCAAGACACTTCCCACGAGCTATTAGAAGGTATGCATCAGACTCTATCTGGAATATCTGTTTATATTGATACATGTAAGTAGCAACCAATGGGTTCCAGCCTCCGAAATCTCGTAAATTGGTTTTATCACTTCAATTATCGTATCTTTGGCGTAAGAGTCTTTTGGAAGTTTAGCAAAGAATCGAAATATTAATGTACTATATGAATGTGTATACGCTTGACTAGTATCAAGAAGCTAGAGCCCTATTTTCTTCCCTTAAATCCCAAAAGTGAGGGTTCCAATGCAGCTATCAAATATTGAGTAGTGCGTCGAAGTATTGGAGACTGTGTGAAGATTTTAGTTTTTCTCACGTCTCTTCATGCAGCTATCGCAGATCTTGAGAATTAAGTTTCTGAATCGTCTTCTTTTCATCCAACTTCCTGTAATTGGCTTCTCTATCTCGTTTGACGGCAAACGACTTTACTTGAGTGAGAAGATTCTTTGTTTTGGCCTGTGCTTGACTACGGCTTAAGGCATGATATCTTAAATTAAAATCTACGTATATTAGAGATTTTATCTCGGCAAAGATAGGTTTTCAGGAGCTAACGTTGATCTGTTGTCTGTTTACTTAATTAGCTGGTGCTACTTATCTCAAGAAGCTTTCTCTATTCGCAATTCTGTATGTTACCTGTAGTTATAATTTAAACTTCTTTCATTGCTTTATCCATTGCTTGCGCCGGAGCTATGATAGATGAGGAAGGAGGGAAATCATGACTCATACGAGGGGAAACCCCGTAAACTAAAAAAATGGGGATAAGTCCGATTCGACCAATTGAATCATTTGGGGCCTTAAATGCCATTTGTGGCTTGAGACGCTCGTTGTAAAGACACGTGGTAGTTCTCGATTTTTCCGATGCTCTAATGCTTTAATGTTCTGATGAGCCTCTACAGGAACTTCATGTACCTGTATACCCATTGTATGCGCATTCTAACAGAATTCTTGTAAGGCATGATTAGTATCGGCATCATGGTATAAAAACGTCAGAAGTCAGGGAGCTCAAGGTAAGTAAGTATTAACTCATGACGCTCTAAATGCATTTTATACTGTAGCCAAAGACATATCCGTAAGAGATTGGTAGTTACGACAAAATTATCTCCCTGTAGAAACAAATTTTCCAAAAGGGGTATTTTGTCACAGGCTTGATGCCTGCATCTATTATTCCCTTGGGTATTCGCTAGCTTAAGCCAAAAAGAGTATAGCTAAAACACTCTCTCGACATGGATCAGACCTTGTGCCTTTAATGAAGCCCCATATATGCAAGCTTAAACCTTAATATATCAAAGATCCACTTTTGGTAATTAATAACTTCGGCTATTTCACTCTCTAGTGTATTTTCCCTTAAGGCCGACGAAGATCCCGAAACATCATCTCAACATTATTTTTAACAGATATTAACTAGATTTACGGGCACGCCGACAGCTTCACGAAGACGTCTATATTTTTAGTTTCCATCTAATTTTGTATCCAGATTCACGTGATTTCAGAATATGGAAGCGAAGTAAGGATGATAACAGGAGTTTACTCGGTAGATAAATAAGGGAACTACTTCTCACTTCTTTTAGATCTTCACTTCAAGATCTTTTATTGTACATAGACTCTGATTACAGTGTTGAGCAAATATTATGATCTAAGACTTGTTACAAAAAAGCTAAGAGTTCGTGGAGGCGATAGTTGGATTAAAAGGGTCAAGTTACTGTAACGTTCTAAGAGCTTCCAGTTAGCTTATGTAGATCTCACCATGGATAAGAATAGTCATATTAGCAGGTGCCAATTAAACATTACTTCTCATTTCCCAAATCGAATCTGATGTTCACTAGATATATTTCTTTTTACCTGCACATTTGATTCTTATTTTTGTAGTGCTCGTAATTGAAGATTACCTGCAGCTGAAACTCTGGCTGCTCCTGTATCTAGAATGATACCTTGGAATCTGAAATTGGAGCATCTTGAAAATTATGTATTATCCTTTTGCTAGGCGCTATTTGATAGATCTGATAAAAATGACGATGATTTATTGACTTTCAAAATTTTAAAGATGTTTTTCTGCGTAACAGTATGAAATACTGACTAATTACTCAAGTGTTAGATGAGCTGATAGAGATCCACGGGACCATATTCTGTCAAAAATTCATCATTTTTCTTCAAGGTTCAAATTGATTTTCCTAGCTTTTTAAAAATTGATCAACCTCATTTCAGATACCCGTGAAACCTTCGACGCCTTCTCATTCTGCCAATAATGCCTGATATCATTCTGTTATGGAAGGTTCTTCTAGCCTATAGAATCAATGAAATGAACTTGAATCAACATAGGTTTTTGATTTTTGACTCATGCCGATTACTTTCAATCCTCATATCGAAGGAAGTCAAAGTTGGTTTGATCGAAATAAGCTTAACGGTGCTTTAAGTAGACCTGTAAAAATAATTTGACAAAACGGTGGCTTTCGATTCAGGCTTCGAAGAACTGATAAACTCGCTTACACTTTTCTATGACACTTATCAATGCTCTCAGGATAACTCTAAAAACAGTGAAAATTCATCGCCAAGTAAGAGACGAGAAAGGAGTGGAATGGTTTGGTTTGCGTGCTCAGGCATGCTAAAACTCCAGCTAAACTTAGTCGATAGAATGCTGACCATCTAGATGCATCACAAACATCACTGCCCATATACAGATATTCAACATTCAGCAGAAGTAATGATCTTTGTTGATGAATTTGAACATCTACAGAGATATATCATTATCTCCAAACAAGTGGAATCACTGGAATTGAAAGTGCTTCTTAGTATCAAATCTATAATTGACGGTAACAATAAATTACAAAAAACTGACGACGTGACAATGATCAATTTTTGTTTGCGATACGATTGCTGGTCGAATTAGCTAATGTCACGTCATCAAACTTTCTCTTTTGCTGATTCTCATGCCTTAGGTATTTATCTAGAAGCCTTGATATCCTCACTCGCTCAGCAAACTAAAGAACTGGCAATTGATGCTTCATTCTGTTCTAACTGAGCTCGATGGGACTTGAGTGCCACTAGCATGGCTGTTCGTTGAAAAATGTGTCTTAACTGGAACTAATCGAGCTATTGAAACTTGAAACATGACACAAGTTCCAGATCAGTTCCTAAGGTCTTTACTCCTCGCTGGATTCACTCTTTCATTCTTTGGAAAAATATAGGATTTCATGTCACTCAACTTTTTCGTGCCTGTCTCCGACTTATTCATTACTCATCCTGCTTTAAACTCGCAGAAATAGTTTTTTTTACTAAAACCAAGGCGTGACCCATCATCAGTGAAAGGGTGGAGGTCTATTGCGTTATTGTCTTGTCTAGAAAAGGGGTTAGAGAGGTTATTGGCAAAGAGAATTTCTTACCTCGCCATAGTTACAGAGACCGTAGGTTGGAAGCAGTTTTGAGCACTTCCCAAACAATAGGCGACGGACCTCATTTCTTGCGTGATACATGATGTTGAGGAGGCGAAGACACAAGTTTGGGCCTCTACACTTGTAACACTAGATGTAGTGGGTGCTTTTGATGCAGTACTATATAATAGACTAATTTGGCGGTTGCATGCTGAAGGATGGTCCAACCCAATCCTCCGTTGGACCAAATCTTTTCATGAAAATCGTAAAGTACAAGTGCGTTTCCAAGGTGCTGTAACGGAAGCCAAGCAATTAATATGTGGAGTTCCTCAGGGATCACCCATCTCTCCCCTACTTTTCCTTCTCTATATGGCAGAACCAATGAAGAACAGGAACGCTATCACTCGCTTCAGCTATGCGAATGATATTGGGATTTTAGGCTTCGGTCGGACAGTTGAAAAGTCAGCAGCTGTAGCTCAGAGGGAGGTTGTAGTCTAACAAAATGGGCAGACGAAAATGCTGTCGTATTTGACGCCACTAAGTCAGAGTTAGTCCAATTTCATGGGCGCAGGACAGAAGAACCTGTCGGAATCATGGTGAATGGAAAAACTATTCTACTAGCTAATCATATTCGTTGGCTGGGTGTACATCTCGACTCCCGACCTTCATTCAAGCACCATGTAATAACCTGGAGTGCGAAAGCACTCAGTCTAGCCCATCATGTGAGACGACTAAATAGAGTGCAAAGAGGAGCTGCACCTAAAGCATTGATAACTGCAGTTGATGCATGCATTGTTACAGTAGCAACTTTTGGAGCTGAAGTGTGGTGGCCAGGCTTGTCTCGGCCAAATGCAAAAGGGATAAAAAGACACCATACTACATTTCATTGTAGAGTTATTGATAATGTTTTACGCAAGGCTTTAAGAGCGGCACTGCCAGTATAGAGGACTGCACCAAACGTGGTCTTACATAGGGAAGGAGGCATACCCCTTGCTCACATTCTACTAGAAGGCTATCGCCTACGTCTTGCCGCTCGTCTTAAAACTCTCGATGATCGACACCCTCTTCGAATGAGAGCGAGTTTGTGTCCCAATGTTGGCACAGTAAATTATAAAACAAAGACAAAAATTTCAAAGAAACCAGAAACACAAATGTCTTGAATTCAATACGCTGTTCGACAACTTCCACAGGGAGAAGCCGCGGAGTCAATACTAGCTCCAGTCTATTTTATGTCACTTGGAACAAAGACAGAAGGTATTTAGGGGTACCAAAAATGGTTGAGTACTGTTACCCCAACAGACATCTGCGCATATTCCGATGATTCTTCAAAAGGCCCTAGTCGTTAATCTTTGGGGTATATTCTACAATAGGGAGGGACAAACTTTCGAAAAGGAAATGGCATATAACACGGTGGGGAAGTGTATGATGTAGAGATATTTGGTGTCACAATTGCACTTCGAGTTGCCATGTCCTTGAGACAAAATAGTGAGAATACAGTAGTACTGCTTGATAACCAGGCTGCGGTGATAGCCCTAAAAACTGGTAAATCATCTTCCATTATTCGGGTAACAAAGTGTCAGCGTTTAGAAATTACTTTTTTACTAAGTCTAAATTTAAATTTCATCTACAGAAAGAATTTCTGTAATATAATGAAGTTTTCTAAAATCTATGTTTGCTAAGACCCGAATTAATATATGCCGAGTCAAACCTAATCATAATAATGTAGGGTGAAGACGAGTGCTAGAGATACACAGTTCTGAACTGTTACACGAAGCTATTCCATAGTTTAGCAAGGAATATCAATGCAGAATTTAGATGGGTGCCAGGACAATCCATAATCAGAGGAAACGGAGAAGCAGACCCAGAAGCACATGCTGCTCTTAGAGATTTACCTGAGAGGCATATTCAGCCGAACCTTATTGCATTAGCTCACTTACGCCCACTCATGCAGCAGTATTAACAAAAGTTGGTGGAAAATTGTGACCTGATGTTTTTCCAGCTCGATTTCAAGACCTGGACTTACAAATACGTCGTAGGAAGCCAACTGAGCTAGCACTACCACGGCGGCTACTGCATGAACTGCTAGCTGCTAGAACAGGATATGGTGACTTTGCGGCATACCATCGTCGCCTAAAACATGTGGATGCCAATCTTAAATGCGTCTATGGACAGAAGACTACTCCTACCTACTTCATCCGTTGTCGTCGGCACGCAAATCAAATGCGTAAACCCCGAATTAGAATGAATATAGATTTCTTTAGAAGACAACTCTTCAGACATAATTTCTTCAAGAAATTTATTGAATTTGTGCGGATTATAGATTGCTTTAGTGGCCAGATAATCTGCTTATCCTCAGTTGGACGCGAGGAGAGTGTATAATAAAATTCAAAAAATCTAGAATGGCGGGTTAAAACTTAATGTGAGAAATGCTGGGCTATTCCTTTTATTTGTTCTTTTATTTTTTTTAACTTTCAATTCCTCATTGCTACGTTTTCTTATCATTTACTTCATGAAAATAGCAGGCGTTAACGAGTAGGGCATACCTGAGGCCATGATCCCGACCGGCTCCGCCGGTCCTGAGCACAATGTGGAAATTAGGGCGTATGCTAGGACCTAAAATAGAAAAAATAAATATGTAAATATTTTTATTCCATTAGTTGGACAAATTTTACACGCTCTGTGAATGAGAGTTACGCTCGTCTATCATTACTAATAAAATTTAGTCAACTTACTGCCTAGATGATAAAAAGCTATCAGTGAGTATTGTAACAGAAGCAAGATTGCTTTTCCTGTTTTCATTAGAGCCGTCCAGTGATGTTTTGGAGCAGGAAGTTCCCAAAAAGAAAGATTTCGAGTAGTAGAGCTAAGGGGGGTGAGGTCTCAAATCATGCTTGCACGAAAAACCCATCCAAGACCTGAGAAGTCTTGTGCACGAAACATCCTCGTTATAATCATGTTCTTGGTCAAATTCAATTTGGTTTTGGATGTGGTTGAGCGCAATATGAGTTGTCAAATTAATAATCCAAGAAAAGTACTCTTTTCGAACCCAATAGGATGCCCTCTATTTGCCTGTGGCCAAAGCTTCGGAATTCTTCTTATATTTGTTCTTGATTCAAAGATCAGTCGCTTCAAAAACGTCCAAAGGGTGCCCGTTAGATACTTGGAAGTATCTAGTATCTTTTGAGCTCTCCATAGGCGACTTTAATCCTTGAAGTGACCCTTGGTAAGATTAATACATGATAAAATTCTTCTTGATAGTAAATGTGCCACTATTTTTATGACAATGTAAGAAGTAGTACATCAGTTAATTAGGATTAGTTTAAAAGAAGAGATATCCGATATCTCGAAATTTTTGATTGCAGTTTCAAAGCTTTCAACGAGTTCTTCTGGCGGGTTATTAAGAGGTATAGTTGTAGAATTAGGCTTTAGTAAATGGTCAAGTAAAACAAATAATTTATATAGGAATGAAGATGTATTTTTGGATGAGTGAGTACTTGGTTAAGTGAAAGATATTTATTGATTTTAATGTTGCAATTCATAATTATTAAATAGACAATAAACCTCTATTGTATAGGAAACCAATTGAAAAAACCGAGTACCGATTGGCCAACGGTGGGTTGTCGTGCAGATAATCTACATGTTTAATAATAAATATTTAAAGGCGATTTGATTCAATTAGGCATCATAGCCTATTACATTACCCCTTTTGTTTTTTTGTTTTTGTAGACCTCTAAAGCAACAGTATTACTAAAATCTTTCAATGGATTCCATTTTGGAATAGCGTAGCCTGTCCATTCCACTAAAGCTTCTTCGCGTTTTACTCTCCCAATCTTTCGTACTCGAATATCTAAAATTTCTTCCATAACATATTCAATGTCACCGTCACCTGTTCGTAAATCTAGGGATTGCATATCATCGATTATTTGTGATGGTAATGGATTATTATCCGCTGCTCTTAAAAGGCAAATTTGAAATTTGTTGTGTATACCCCTAGGAGTATCGAGTTCGTAGAAATGCGGTAAGTTTGGAAACATTTTTGTTACTATATATTTTGCATAAATCCAGTCGAGTTTTTTGGATAATCTATCAGTGCTAATATTTCTTAAATTTTACCAAACTTTATCTCCAACTTGATATGATACATCTCTTTTTTGGTTCACAAATTTCTCCTGGTCCCGCCTCAGCTGTATTAAAATTATTGTCTTATCCTTACAATGGAAGCTATTTTTGAGAGCTGAATAACTTGGATTATCACTCAATTTTTTACAATCTTCACTTTTTAATCTAGGGATCGGCTTGTTTTAAATACTTCTTAAAAGGAGCAAGCTAACTAACTTAATATAGTCAAGAGCCTTTGCTGCAGATCTTTACTCTATTAAGAGACTGTAATGTTATTTTGTCTCAGTCATTTCCTGTCTCCAGGAAATGATTATGAGTTATAATCAATTTACTAGAGTCATTATTTTAACAATCCCCCATTGGTTATATCTCTTTTATCATCTACACATACCCAACAGCTTAACGAATTTTTCGAACGGCCCTTTTGATAAAGGCTTTGTAAGTCCGTCCACAATCATTTCTTGACTGGGAATATACTTCGTGGAGATTCTCTTATTATCATGAAGATCACGTATGTGATGATAACAGATATCAATATGCTTGGATCGTTCATTTAGGTGAGGATTTTTTATCAAGGCAATTGCCCCCTGATTATCGCCTCTTGTTTCAACAGTTATGCCATTTGGAGCTATGTATTCGGGGTAGCCCATATCTCTTAGTACTTGAGCCATCCATTGGCCTAACTTAGCCACAATAGATGCTGACGCGTACTCTGCTTCTGCTGTTGATGTTGTAACTGATTTTTGCTTTCTACTAAGCCAGAAAATAGCAGCTCCGCAGAGCATTCCAACTCCACCAGATACGCTCTTACGATCTACTTTGTCTGTTGCCCAGTCGGCATCAGAATAGACAACTAAGTTCACAGACTCTCCTGGTTTAAAGCATAATCGGTAATCAGATGTGAATCTTAAGTAACGCATAAGCCTCTTTAACGCTTGACCATGCTTCTTCGTAGGTTCCTTCATGTACTGGCTAAGTCTCCCTAATGCAAAAGCAATGTCCGCCCTTGTGTATACCATGGCGAACATGAGACTTCCAATAATCATGGAATACTCTTTAGGGTCAATTCGCTCCTCATCATTATTTGCAGGGCTGAGGCTATCGTAACCATCTAGCGGTATTGATACTGGACGGTGCTTAGCATTTGGAATTCCGAATTTTTCGAGAGTACGCTCTAGATACTGTTGTTGATCTAGCCATAGTGTTTTCTCTTTACGGTCTCGAGTGATTCTTATGCCAAGAAACATCTCCATGTCCCCCAGGTTCTTGGTATTGAAGCATTCGTTCATATTTTTAAAAAACCAATTTACTGAATCTATTGACTTTGCTGCAACAGCAATATCGTCAACATAGATCAAAATAATTATTTTTCTAATCTTATGACTGAATAAGCAAGGGTCAGCTAGACTTTGGACGAAGCCCCATGTGAGAATTTTGCTTTTCAATAGTTGATTCCAATCTCTTGCAGCTTGCTTTAACCCGTATAATGACCTCAGTACCTTCAGAGCGTTTCCAGGTTTGACATCAACACCTTCAGGCGCTCGAAGAAAGAGGGATTCTTCTGGCGATGCTTCTGTGAACGCATTTTTGACATCGAAATGTACCAGT
>PEDP01001394.1:0-11501 GCA_002918395.1 Erysiphe pulchra
GGCAGGATCTTTCATAATACTTGCCTTTGGCATTGAAGACGATATAACAACTGGCTGTGGAGCATCATCCAATCTTTGTCGTAACTCTCTTAGTTCCTGTTGTGTTTGGTCCGGATCCTACTCTGAGTTGGAGTCAGTTGTGCAAGTTATGATTGGACGGAATATTATCCGATGTGTAGAGGTAGTTATGCAATCACTCATACACACTGTGAATGATCGGGATACTACCCGTAACACAATAAGATTTAGCTTGAATCTAAACCAATAGTATCCTAAACTAATCTAGTTGTAATATATATTAGATAGTCATAGAATAGGATAGAGCATATGTGCGGGGTATGTTAGAGACATATGGTCACTGACAAAGGGTAAGATGAGTGTATAAATATTCCTCGAGGCACTCACAAGAGAGTTGAACAAGAGATAAGTTACTCTACAGAAAGCATTATAATCAAATAGCCTAATACATATTCTTTATATCAGACATTTTATTCACCCTAACATTTATACTACAAAGGTAGTATCATGCCCCAAATATGCTCATAATCTTAACAGATAGCGTTTCCATTCCTGTTTAAATAGCTTCCGCCAAGCAACGGCTCTTCGCAGAACATTGACTTGAATTGCCCTCATTCTGTGAAGTCCTTGGGGTATCGACCTAGTTATTAAAACCAAAATTTCAAAGTCGATACGCGATCGACTAAAGCGATGCAGGTAATTGCGCTTAATTCTACGCGAATATGACTCGAGAATCATTGTGATCTTCAAGACCGAAATCTCATTTGGGTCGATTGATCGAGCCCACATCTCCCACTGTCCAAACCTATACTAGTTATCGTACAAATATGCCCATAGCTTGAAGTAGTTTCTCACATAGCATCATGTGCATCTCTCATTAGCATATCCATGATGAATTTTTTCAGAAAATAGATATGTTCCGTTTTGATCCGGAATTTTAGAATAGGCGTCAAATTGCTGGCTAGTCTACCTTGCAAGAGTCCTTACTCTTTGTTCTTATAGTACACTTAGCATGCCAAAAACAAAATTGGGTCTTGACTGTTTGACAGACTTATTAAATAGTATTTATTCCTGTCTTATCTTTTTAACACCCAAAGAAGGGCTAGTTAAAGCCCGTATCGAGAAATAGCCTTAGGAATTGAACGAGAAGCTGTGTTGCAGTTCTGGTTTACATGGACTCAGCGGAAGTTGCTGTCGACATGCATTTCGGAACAAAAAGATATGATGAAACTTTTGTCCCATTGAGCTCAGCTGAAACCACGTATAGTTCCATTCTCGCATTATTAGTCCAATAAATGGAGTCAATTACGAGTTCTTTTACTTTCTACGCGAGAAAGATCATGCAGTATTTTATGTAAATGCCCAAAGCACGAAGAATGCCCATCAAAAATTTTTGGTGACCACAGTTCTCAGTAGCTTTACCAAGCAATGTTGCCGCAAATGTGAGAAGAAAATCATGACGTCGCTAATACTTTCGATTTTCTTGGTGCCATCAATATTATATTTGGTAATAGGCAGCGCGTTCGACTCCAGGAAGTCTGCTGGTCTGAAGATTGTGGTATATTTCTGTTGGCGCTTGAAACAAACTTTGCTCACCAACAAAATCCATGATTTCTTCAGTTAGATAAATATCTGTGTATGAGCAATGGTATTTATGATGCATGGTAAGGAATAATCTCCGATCAATCAAGCAGATTTTGAGCTTTTAATTGCTTAAGCAAGCAAATCGGTGTCCATGTAACTCCTGCCTCGTTTTCTAGTATCTGACGAATTCCATCGAAACTTAATGAGCCTTGGGAGCAGAAGCATAAGTAAATAAATCCAGCTGCTCGACTGAGTCGGAATTGGAAGCCTCCATATGGCCAAATAATTTTTGCAAGACGTTTCAAGGAAGGGTTGTAATTCTATTCGTTCAGATTTATCTTCATTTACTTCCACCTGAGGACTAAAATCGACCAGCAATCAAGATCAAAGATAAATTTTATATCAAAATCAATACTTTAAGACTGTTAAGAAAATAAGTTAGCATTCAAATCTCATCATCATCATCAATATTAAAGTTACACAATCCTATTTCAAGACCTAACTCCAAATGTAAAGTCCCAAGTCCTCCCATTGATCTACTAATGGAAGTGCTCGCTTTTCAGAGTGTCATTTGCAAGTATTATATGTATCACCGTGTTCAATGACAAAAAAATTTTCCGTGTGGTGCCCTTTACCGTTCAATATTGGATCGCGGCTTAGTGATGCAACAGTTCTAGTCATCAAGAAACTAAATCTCGAACTGCAGAGCCGCCATCCAACATGTGTCGCCGGAGCGGAACAACATCTTACCGCGCGACTACTTATTTATTCTGACTACCACATGAGGGGTCGGTGATAGTGTGGGGCCATGTGGGGGGAGACGTTGCGAGCGATTCTTGTACAATGCTACAAACTCACAAAGAATATACAGATACTATCTGAGAAGAACTGGATACAAGAAACAGACGTTATTCTTCTAGAAAAGAATTTAGTGTTCATTTATTCAGCTTCAGCCTTTACTCCCAGGGTTCTGTTCAATCCCGTAACCTTTTCCTAAAGACTAGTCTACAGTTACCAAATAATTATAAAATTATCATATCAAAATGATTTATGAAATGCTTGATTTGGTAAGTTGAGGTTCTTTTTGATAAACGATCAAAATAAATTAATTCCGAACTAGTATAATACAAGTTGTCACTCATAGTAAAGTACTAAATGTTGCTTGTGGCAAACTTTAAAATTCATTTTGGTGCAAAGGATAAAAATCTCCTGAACTTTGATTTTTTCTGAATTAAAGAACGATGGAGACCTTGTAAACTTACTTGTAACTTATAAAGAACTGATCAAAGATTCTTTTCGGGAAGCACTGTTAAAATATAAGTGTAATTAGGGAATTACATTAAAACAAACTTATTTGCGCTTCATAAGAAAGTATTTCAAATAAAATAATACAAATTTTTACTTTTTGGCAATATAGAACGAATTGAACACTCTCAAACCAAGAAAATAATATATAGTTTTCACTTCAGTCCATACTCACATCGATATTGCATAACAGCTACTTACAACATGTCAATAATCGAAGCAAGTCCAATTTTTTTCTTGTATATTAAAATGAAATCATTATTATCAACGAGCAACATCAACAGAGAATATTTATATTTAACGCCAAGCCCATTCGGATCCGACTACAATATGTGGAAAGGATTCTGACTTAGAGGCGTCAGCCAACATCCAGCAAATGGTAGCTTTGCGGCGCTGCATCAAAAACCAAACCAAGCGTAAGATCTGTCTGATCAGGATCTGAAAGATGTTTTCCGTTTATGCTTCTCACCATGACGTGAATAAATCGTCAAAAATTGCCCTTTTTTTTTTTTCACATCGAAGCACTCGAAACTACGTAACTGATGAAATCTACTACAGTGTCGAACAGAGGAATACATCTATCTAAAAGCATCCATAATCAGAATAAGCTTCTTTGAGTAAGTATTTACAGCACACACTATTTAGTGATCAAAAAGGGGAAAACTCATATTGAGGAGCAAGCAGTGGAAATTTAGAGACTGGCTGTATCGAGGAGTTTCGATGTCAAAGATAAATTGAAATTGAGAATTAAATTAACTGTATTGGAGACGCATAACGAAGGACAATAAGCATGAAAATTTAGGGGGACGCGACTGCATAGATAAGGTACTCCCTGTCTAAATGCAACCCGCATAAGTGCAAAACCACTCAAACTGCAACATTTGAACATTTGAACATTATCGGCCACACAGCGTTTGCACTTAGACAGGGTGTTCTTCACAAGGTGGGAAAATTCAGGAACATGTGGATGCACTGCATTTCAAAGTTCACACCCCAAGACACCCCAAGTTGACATCTCAGACAAAATAAAAGTGGGTATTAACTTCCTGTCCAATCAGAGCTTTAATGCATCCGAATTTTTTGAGGACTCATTAAGAGTCTTCCGAGGTTGTGGAGGCAATCGAGAAAGCAAGATAGACACATTGGATGAATAGTTATGTAGAATTACCCAAAAAAAATTAATCAAGACTAATTAAATTCGCAGAAATTCCAAATCCATCTTTTTTTTTTTTTTTTTGGATAAAAGATTAAGGTTCTGACATGTGTTTATGGTTTTGTTTATAGTTTTACATACAGTTTTAGTTTTGTTTTTAGTTTTGTTTATTGTGGTGCATAGCGCTAATGTTATGAGTGTACATGGCTGGACCCACAAATGCTAAAATGAGCACTAAACTTGATGGCGCTCCGCATTATCTCAATTACTTACAATCCTCCACTCTATCAAGTCCCAAGTGCAATACACATAAATAACACATGAAATTTTCAGTTACGAAAAACATATTTCTATGGTTCGTAGAGCTGACTAAACTGTCGACTGTCGACTTTTTTCAATTTATTTGAGTGTTAATTGTTATTTTATTATACAGCTTTTTCAATACCCCATGAATATAGTACATTTGATAGTCTTGTTAGGTGTATTCTTTATTTTTTTTGTAATTCCAAAACATTAGAATTAGCTGAAAGTAAAAACACAACCTCCAACTCCTAACGTTACATGACCCGTGTTTTAGTCACTTGGAATGTTAAGTGATTAAAGTGATTTTGTAATTAAAAAGACGTTTAAATCTGTAAACTTATAGATACCGGTTTCATCGTCATAATCCATAGGACGGTTTTCGGGCTCAGCGTGATGTCTGAGAAGAAGTAAAAGGTGAAGCAATTATAAAAAAAATATATCGAGTAACTTTTTTTTCCCACTATTGAGTACACCAAACGCCGACCAGTTTTCACTCACAAAATGAAAGCATTATCAATCAATAGCCATGAAAATACAGCTCCCAATAAGGGTCGTCAAAATTCCCATTGTTAAAAATGCAGCAGCAACCTTGTCACCAGAATTTGCAGGTGTATAGGGTATGACAGTAGGTACTGGCTGCTCGATTCCTGCTGAAGGATCACCCTGACTAGTGCCACCAGTTTCATTTGTTAAGGGTCCCTCAAACGTTACACCCTGAACCTGAAGAAGTGAGGTTTGTATTGTAGATAAAGCACTCATTTCAAATCCCACATTGATAGTGCCGTTACTCGGTACGTCAGTGCTCCACTTATTTGAGCAAATTGTTTGACTTTTGCCTCCATCACATACTTTGGCTGCAGCTTTTGCCGAACTTCCAAGGAGGGGTAGAATTTTTTGCGACGTAAACGGGGCGATAAGAGAAGTAGAGGCTAGCCAAGAGCTAAAGTATGCTTTGAAAGTCAACTGATCAACATTACATCTTTCGATTTGCTCACAAGCTTGTTCTTCCAGAACATCGTTGACGTAAAAAATATGAGTCGCATCTAGAATGCCTTGCACCCGGCTTTTCCATTTTTCCGTACCATTAGTCTATAGTTCTAGAAAGTTAGAAGTCTGTTCGTAGGAAAATGAGGGGAAAATTTAGATAGCCACGTACGTAATTATACAAGTGGGCAGCCCCGTGTAAAAAAATTCCAGCATTGTAACTCCATTGAAGCTTGTCGATGACAGTGCAATTTTCTTCAATGGGCGCGCCATCATAGATGTTATAGTATTCATCAATATATCCTATTCGTACTTCCCAATCCCATACCTTTTCCGCCCACTCAGCATAAGTGTTATTTCCAGTGTACCTCGCTAATCTAGCGCCCAGATTGAACAGACAACCATTTGCTATGCTATTTTTATAGTTGTAGCCTTTGTTGAAAGGAAAGATCTGCCATCGAAGTCCACCTCCACAATGAGCCTTGTCCCATCTTGCAGTCATGGTATTGAACACAGCTTGTGCCAAAGCCAGCCATTGCGGTTCATCTTCTGGCGGATTCTGAAAATTCGTTTCTGCAGCAAGCATAGCAGCCATGCCCCAGAATCCTTGGTCATCGTTTCCTTCGTTTTTGGTCTGATTGGGAGGCATGTAATCATTATTAGGTCCTACTTGAAATGATAACGCCTGCGCAATGACATTATTGTAAGTTGTATCACCAGTATAGTGCCAATAATCCACCATAGTCATCATTAATCCACCGCCAACCCACCAGTAGTATGGAGGAGGTAGGATACCAGGAATCCCGCCCTAAATAGAAAAGCAATTGGTTAAAATTTGTTTATCTCCATTTTACCATTTAAGTCACATCTTTTCCTCCGAAATAATTCTTGTATAGCTTACTGTGCGATTTCCTGGATACTGGCTCATCAAATCAAATGCTACCGTACTTGCGGCGGATCTAATTGAATCTACATCGAGACCAAGAAAGGATTAGTTATCGTCTTTGTGCTCCTATGAAATAATAGGACAGGGAAGTGCGACATTGTATTTTTTTTTTTTTTGGAGTTACCTTTAGAGCTTAGATCGATGGATATTGCAGCCGCAGACTGAACCAGCAATCCAAGCCACAGAATATCACAAATACTCATTGCGAGTGTTGGTGCCAGCCGCTGGCATCAGAGTATAAAAAATTACTTCATGGGGAAGCCAAATCGATATATACGATAATATACAGCTGAGTGAAATATTAAAGAAACAAAAAGAATAAAAGAAAATCCTGAATCCATTTGACACTAGTTTTGCCTCAATTCAGTTTCATTTCTCAGATTTGGAGGTTCCAAATGGAGGGTTACCTATTTTAGAACACCTCAAGCGAAAAAGATGTAATAAATATGTATTTTATGATCGAGCAGCAAGGACTGTGTGTGTAAAAATATAGACTGTATATGTCATCGATGTAAGGAGTTAATCAATCTAATTGGGGATGTTACAAAATCCCCACAGCCGAGCGATAGCCTCGGCTGCTCCCGCGCTTAGCCCCGGCAAAAGAAGATTATTCGATTGATAGAAAATCCTGGACGGTGCCAATTGGGTGAGTAAAAGATCGAAACTTTTCTGATTCTAAAATTCTGACTTGATTTGTCTTAGAAGCTTTTCGCTGAGGTTTTCCTCAGCAAATATTACGTAATAAGACTAAAATCATGTATAGTGATGTTATAATTATACCGCACACGTGACTAGAGTTTAAGATCAGCCCCAGCACAAGCAAAATGGGCATTGTCTTATAGATTAGCCGTCAAATATGCTCGAACCAGTCAGTATGTTAGATCTCGCTCGAAGCCTCATCGTCAAAGCTAGGATTATGTTGTGCCAAGAGATTATTTACCAAGTTAGAAAATATGTTGGTAAAACTTGCTTTAGGAGTGCAAAATTAACTTGGAAGCCCAAAATATATCCCTGCTCTGAATACCAAATTGGGTTATCTTTTATTAGAAAACCCTATTTACAAATCTAGTCCTGATTTTGAATAAAAAGGGATTTTTTATTATTTCCTTATTTCGTTCAAGGTCTAAGCTGTAATGTCGTGTGTCACTTAGAGTTCAGGACCCGCTGGGATCATAACCTCAGGCACACTCCACTCATTCACGCCCGATATTTGCTTAGAATGTCAGGGGTTATTTATTTATGGGCCCACTAAACATAATACATAAAATGGCGTCATCTTCACTTAATTTGAGTTTTACCAGGGGGGGTTTTATATGATGTTTTTTATACTCTGCTAAATTGGCCCAAATCAAGCTTGAATCGTACCTTCATAAAGCCATCAGACTTTTTAGCGTCTAATGAAACAGCCTTTTCTCCTACCCATTTCTTTATGCCATCAACTTCACTCTGCGTTAATTCTGTTGATTCTCTAACTGTACATTCAATGCCTGGAATTCCGATGTCGTCAGCATAATTAAAACGGACTACAATGTTATCACTGCTCATTATTACTGCCATTTAAAGAAGGAATAGGAAGGGAGAAATGAGTGAACCCTAAGATATTACACATGTAAACTCTTTGGGTCTATAATTCTTCCATTAAAGAGGACTTTTAGTCTTCGACTTTCAATTTAGTCCATCGTACAATTGATTTGGACCATCTTTGATCCTGCATCCGCCAGATGAATCTATTATGCAGTACTGCATCAGAAGCTTCCTCCACGTCCAGTGTAAAAAGCATTGAGGTCCAACTTTGTGTCTCAGTATCCTTAATGTCGTGCACTACGCAAGAAACAAGATCCATTGCTGAACGTTTGGATAACGCACTAAATTTTTGTCGATCTACTTTATCTGAGGCTACAATGAGGTGAGATATTCTTTTTGCTAGTAACCTCTTTAATCCTTTTCCAAGACTGGAAAATAAGGCAATAAGCTTCATCCTTTCACTGTTGATGGATCACGCTTAGGTTTAGGGAGTAAAGCTATTTTCGCAAGCTTTAAACAGATAAGAAGATATCTAAGACAGATAAAGGCTCAAAGAAGTTTTGTTAAATGCAATCCCTATACATACCAGCAGGTGACGAGTAGCTTGACAGGTATCAAATTTCGATGTTTAACTATTCCAAAATCAACAGACTTCTGTAAGTGAACTTTCATAAATGATTCGTATATCTGAGTTTCCACCTTGAAAAAATCGGCATTTCTTAGCTGAAAGTCTCTTCTTTTGATTCTGGAAACACAAAAGATTTCTATCTTGATAAGAAAATCCCGAGATCCTGTAATGTTTGTAATTCGTGTAAACAGGTCGAAAAAATTAGCCGAAATCCTTCTTCTGATTCATTATGATACTTAGGGAAAGTGAGGTTGGGAATATTTGGTGAGGATTAAGTCAGAAGTCTCTAAACACCCTGATCATTAAATAAATAATAGGGGTAGTCGGGCAAGAAGATAAAAGCAATGCTATTCGATGAGTATAAACCATCAAATTTAATGGGATAACTCAACTAGTCAGTGCACCTTATACTCAGCACGAGAATGGTGTTGCTTAAAGGTCGAATTGAACACTTATAACTATGGCAAGATGTATTTTATCTCAAGATGGAATACCTTCTCATTTTTGGGATGCTGCTGTCACAGCGGCTATTACATATGAAATAGATTGATTGCCTATACCTCCATTCCAATAGATTCTATCGGAACGAAGGGGCATGACTATCAAAGCGACAGATTACAGGGTATATGATAGGCGCCTATGATAGCCAGCATTTACTCCTTTGCCGTATTCAGTTCTAGATTATTTAAACTTCACCGGTCAATCTATAAGTTTTTTCTCTCTTCTGTAAACATTGTAAAATATAAAAACGATGTCTTTAACCAGTGATTTAAACAACGATCTAATACATAAAGAACAAGTAATTTCTGAAGCAATCGATCAAATCTATGATCTTGGAATACCAGATATAGATGTGACTTTCGAAAAGTAGAGAAGAGCTGGTAAAAACTCTTAGAAGTTGGGAATAACCTTTTTGATGAACTTGATATCGATGTCATAATGACACATAACGATCTTGCCTTGATGAATGCGGTCAGCTTACATTTTTCCAATGCTAAAAACCTGCTATGTAACTGGCACATCTGGAAAAACATCATGGCCAAATATCGCGGTTCATTCCAATCAAAATTCGACTGGGATAAGTGGGACGAGTGGGAGAAAGCCTGGAAGGTTGTCCTGCAAAAGCAATCAGTTGAAGATTTCGAGGATGCGTGGAATGCTCTGAAATTAAAATCGCTTGCAGACTTAGTATTACATATTGAAAGGCAATAGATGCTCTATAAAGAGCGCTTTGCACATCCCTGGACCTCGGCACATCGACATTTAGGACATAGTTCGTCCTCAAGAGCAGAAGGTGCACACGCCAAAATAAAGTCCTATATTGAGGTTTCTGTTATGTACAGCAAGATCTGCTATGATTAGCTAGCATATTATATGTATCTTGCCGATACAACAAATGGTTCGGATATCCCGTCTTCGGCTATCCCGTGTTATGTTATATACGTCTCAAACGTGTAGTTATGTTCCTGCTTTCATCCCAATATGATAATAAAGGTTATAGGTTATTTGATGTCTGATCATGTGGTAATAGCGTAAGTCTATCAGGAAGAATGATATGTATATATATGTGTAGACATTCGCTATGTGAATTACGATTAGCTTAACTTTAATATACATATAAAAAAATACAGATATATCGAATCAAGAACGAATTTATCATCATACTCATAAGTTAGAACCATTGCACTATTTCTTAACTCATAACCATAATAGTTTCAACAGGCAATTTATTCTCTATCTTGAGCGATTAAGAGACTCATGTAATGCCGAGATATCTGAATTTTTGGCACAAATTGGCAAGGAAAGACAAAAGCTTGGAAATAGATTTCGCGATCCAATTTTCCAGAAGGTCAACTTCAGAATTGCTCACAAAGCATTAAGAATGGTCACGAATTTCGTCACCCAGCTTGAAAAGGAATTGAAAGTGGAGACTTCCAAAATGACTATTGATCGAATCGATTTGAGACGATTTGGGGGTTCCCCTGTCGACACAAGATAAGTCGATATTTGAAACAAAATCGAAAGTTGGATACGTCTTATTTTTGTTCCCAATGGTATTCACATGATCTACGGGAAGTCAAAATCACCAGCGAGACAGATACTGCGCTGGATCGACCACTCTCTGGGGTCATTTAGCAATTGGGAGATGAGATACAGACTTGGAGCCCACATATGCAACTGGCCGCGCGCATGGAATTAGAGAACATTCGAGATAATATGTTTATGGTAGTGGTACTTTTTCTCTAATGAGTGTACCGAATCCTACTACAGTTCGGCCTAAAGGACGTCCTTTTTGTGCTCTCAACAGGAATAATTCTGTTGACGCTTCTGCCGAGAGACAATTAGTGGCAGAGTCATCAACCAGGAGAGCCGTCAGCATTCGAACACGCTACAAGGGCCGCTGGTGACGCTTTACAACCACGAAAAAGAGCGCGAACTACAAGAGTTTGTAGCGTCTGCAGAGGACAAGGGCATGATAATCGGACTTGTCATAAAGTAGCAGTAGCGGAAATTGTAGAAAATGAAGAAGACCATGAAGATACTTCGACAAATATATATCAGGTATAGAATCATATTTAGAATAGTATAGATTTTTCCGTAATCATTGAAGAGTCACATAGAAGCGTGATTATCAAGAGATGTATGGTTGAGTTATTGATTGTATGTAATTTCATGCATGATGAAACAATTTGACGCGTTGCGCGATAAGACTGGGAAAAGTGGGTTCTGTAATAATGCTCACTATAAACCACGTAATATAACACGCCATACAATGTATTTATTTTTATATAGAATCTGTAATACTAATAAAACATCATGCTTCATGCACTATAGGTTATGACCCTTTAGTCTCTTTCACTGCTAACACAGCGTCCGTTCTATATAATCTTAAATCGTACGACATCGATTTCTGTGCTCACGTCTTCACGAATACGAAAGTTCTTCGAAGCAACTCACGCACAACTTTACTATGTCTACTACAGGCCCAAAGCCCTCTCTTGAAGCAACCTCATCATTCACAGAGTTAAACTCTTCTACTAACCAAAGTATCATAG
>PEDP01001395.1:0-11496 GCA_002918395.1 Erysiphe pulchra
TAATTCCACACCCTAATCGCCAACAAAATCCCTCGCCCCGTTGAGTTTAGTTTCTACAAGAGCACCTCACATATGTGTTGGATATGGTCAGCCAAGGCAAGCACACTAATCGTACGTGTGGTTCGTACGTGTGATCTAAGTTTTTATGATGAGGACAAACTTACACGAGAATAATTTATATGTGCTGGATGGTTGAACAGAAATAAGTGGTGGATTTTAGGATTGTATTTTGACTTGATGACAACTGATGCTGATGTCAACAGAAACGAATTCAAAGAGACCCCTGTAGCAGTTGCTATGACAATGAGCTAGGGGAGTATAGCTTCTGATCCAATTAAAGACACCAAAATTATGACATAATATTGAGAGCTGGTGCACGGATAATTGCTGGGGTTTTTAGCCATATAATTGGCTTATTTTATCAGGGGGTACAGAGCAGCAATTTACAGGGGGTACAGATTAGCAATTACCGTAGGTATACCCTTGTTTATTTAGCATGACGCCATAAAGGTTGGCTTATTTGATTACTAAGCGATGTACGATATAATTGGTTAGAGCTAAGATACTGTTGACCCAACAACTAGAGAAAAGGGGTAAATTGCAAAGAGTATTTAGAGAGTTTAGAGAGAACTATAAAAAAGGTTAAAAAAGCAATCGAACATATTTATTTATCTTGAATGATAAATATGCTACGCTTAGTAAATTCCAACAATTCTCAACTGGAAGTGAGGATAGCAATACCTAGAGAGATACGGATTTGATATAAGAAGCTGTGTTAAGATACAGAAGAATTATAGAGGCAAGGCTGCTAGTTTCAATGTAATTGTGTAATTCAAAACTAGCTATACGGTTACTAGATCCGGTATTCTCACTTTTCTGGACAAGTTAGGACCATTTAATGATCATCATATTCTGAGATATGAAGTAAATCTTGATCAGGCACTAGATCAAGCCCCGGTCATTTTTTCTGTGGGAGCTGACTATCGGTTTTATGATGAATTTAAAAGAGTTCTAACAACGATAACTCTTATTCTCCTAAGAGAACAAACAGAAAGAAAAAAGCCATGCCGAACTTAAAAAAGATCAAAGTAAAATGGCTTTAAAATGCCATTATGTACGGGTGTAAATAATGAGACAATGGGCTTACCTTGTAGCCATCAATTAGAAAAGTATCTAACTAGTACAGGTAAACTAATTAGTCTACCTTGCGGCCATTAGCTAACTGAGACAGACACTGATGTTCTAACAATTCAAAATGAAGTATTTGACGACTGACATATAATACCATCCAGATCAAGAGTAGCGAATGAGGTAAGAAAACGGATACAAGAGCCGCAAATACGTCACGCCAGACTAGCTTGATCATGGCCTTCGGCCATCTCTCATACTCGTAATACTGGGCTATTTGGCACAGGCAGAGAGGCAATTAGGCCAGAGCTTATTACAGAAAGCTTAGAAACGACAGGAAGTAAAGTATCTCAACTCTCATCATATACATCTTCGCAGATATCACGGCGAAATGGAGAACCTCCAGCACAGAAGCGAATGCGGATGACGACTCAACGACCTCCAGTAGGAACTTTATTTTGTGGCTGTAAGAAAGGTTGCAAGAATTTAACTTGCTCCTGCCGTAAGGATAATAGAATTTGTAATATTTATTGTCATGGCAGAGACAGTTCCTGCGGCAACATGACTATAGAAGTGTAGATTAGGGTGATTTTTTAATTGATTTGAATTCTTTAGTGATAGTAATTAATTATTCCTTCTTTTATTCTCTTATTTGCTTCATTAAGTACAACTTAGATTTGACTCTTATTTTGAATTATTTTCCGTCTCTTTTGGCCTAAATGACGTCAGTACCCTACGTTTATGATTCCCCGAAAAAATATGATAGCTTAACTTAGCAGTTACGTCACAGTGAACTTTTAGATATCTATTAAGGGAACTTGTATTAACGGGTGTAGTTTGAAATAAGAAACACAAAACTAAGTTTAGGTACAAAAATGCGAATAATCGCCACAATTTATCAATGTGTAGAAGCATTCTCAAACTAACACGTACGATTGTTCATCTGGAATGTCAATTTTTTATAATAATATACTATGGTTTCCTTCTGGGTGAATCCTCAACAGCCCAGAAAAATAAATAAGCCTTCAGTCCATAGATATTTGGTTAAAACAATAGCCATCGTCGTTTCTTGGACAGAACTTTTATATATGAAAAAAAATGTCACATTTAGATAAATATCTAGAACAGATCTCACTATCTGCGGAGTCCATTGCAAGTCTTTCGTGAGTCGAGTCCCTTTCAATTCTTTTTAATTTATTTAAAAAAATCATTTTTAATGAATACCAAAAAAGATTCCAGACACAGAAAATATTTACCAACGCTCTCCTACGTACTCCTGATATCACGTCTCTGATTAGGGATACTGAGCCTCATGAACGTGCACTTTTCTCCGTTCTTTCGCCTCAGGAATCGGTCTCAACTTCGAAGCCCGATACATCCAAGACCTCATCTCGTCGACAAACGGTGTTCAATGTTGCTCAAGGTGAAGTTATGGCACCTCGAACGAGCGTACGTGCACCTCGACGGAATACAGTAGTCGCTACTGCACTCGGGATGGATTTACAGCGTGAGATGAAGAAATCCGAGGGGAGAATAAATGGAGAGGTTGATGTAGAAGTTCTTTTACGCGGCGTTGAAAAATTAAATGCGGTTTACAGTATACCAGGAGCAATTGAACAAGTACAAGATTTACGGAATCGATTTGCTCAAGTTTCATGTACAATTGCGCAATATGAAGGCAAAGTTGAAAGACAAACAAGCGAATTAGATAGAATGAATCGGGGAATACAAAAAAAAAGAGCATGACTACAATGATGAGGACAAGGACGACAACGTTACTTCACAAGTGGAAGACGAGGATACTATATTGGACTCAATGGTAACTGATGAAGATATACTAAAGGAAGAAAACGAAATAAAAGAATTAGAGAATAGAAGACGAGAACTCCAGGAAAGCATTAATCGGATGGACAGAGACCTTGGAAAACTTCCAAGAAGTTAAGAAATAAAAATGCCCGCTGTGTGAGACAATCTCCTCTTGCCTTGAAAAGTTAGAAATAAGTGCAAACTCCTAATAAGGGCAGTGTCATCAATTATTTCATTCAACCTTTACGATCAAGCAGTAATGCTTTGTTTTTGGAACAGAAGTAAGCAATATCTTGTAGTTGTAAACATGGCCTATTTCTAATGAAAATATCCTCACCCGACCGCGTGAATCAGCAATTGAATAGCCTATCGAGTGTAACTACAATGGTGATCATACTGAAAGCTAAGGCGAACTGGTACTAGCTACGCCCCGCTTTAGTTTAATTTCGCAATAGGCTCCCCAATTTGAGATAGTGCACCCTACAGACAACTACACATTTTTAAGTACACATGGTAAAACGCGTATATTCTACCAAGCTTTAAACCTGTTTCTTATTGAAAAGATAAAGGACCAACTACTGAATGTTCACAAGTACATGAAAACTAATCCAAATGTAAATCTAGGCACGGTGGCCCGACAATTTGGAGCAACGCTTCCCCCCCAAAATGGCCTCACAACACCATCAACCCCTCCTGTGGTAGTCGGAATTAATGAAGAGTCGCACGGTAAGATGTTGTTCCGCTCCGGCAAGACATTTTTGGATTGCGGCTTGGTGATGCAATGCCATTCTAGAGCTTTGAAGGCAAATTGTAGAAACGCGTCTTTTTAAGAAGAAACTGGAGTAACGAGGAGGCGTCTTGCTACCTCCAGGTTGTCTAAAAAGATCCAAAGGTTGTTGGAAAACCGAGCGGTTGGTTGAAGTAAGGCTAGCTTTAGAGCTGATGTAGTAGCTGTTACTTCGGCGTCAAAAGCCGTTAGGTCAGTGTTGAGAGGAATGATTTTCCGCAACAAAACTCGTCTTGCCTGGTATATTATTATATCGCAGCCAACTCGAAGGATTAGGTCGGATTCCGTACGACTACCGTCCGTGTATGCTATCATATCTTGAAAAGGTATGCCTCTGGTAAGGAAGGTTGGGAGTCTAGAGATACGTTTAATGCTCTTGTAGTAACTCTCTGATACTTTCCAGGGTGGGTTAATTAATGGATCGATGAATTCGGTCATTGGTTGATTAAGCAGCGACCTTGAAAAGCGGGAAATGTGTCTAACATTCTTTAAAGCCCAGTCGGCTCGCTTACGTAGGGGGTGCCGTAGATCCAGACGGTGTATTCGCAATGTTTTTTGCTTTAGTTTAGAGTTTAACTCGATCTTAGGTAGGTAGAGGCCAGATTCGCGGTGTAGAAACGGAATTGGGGTTGTCCTGTAGACGGGAAGGATCGCTCTAGCACAATTTGAAACGACCCTATGCAAAAGCAAGATATGTCCCTCTACACGATTTGAGATAACTCAATTACAACTAACAACTCTGGAGCGCCCTGGCCACCAGGTTCCGGCCTTAAAATAAGCTATTAGTAGTACGCACGCTGGTACTGCTTGACGTACAAGACAGGGTGTAGTGCCTCTCAAAGTTTTGCCCATACTATGAAGAGCTTTTGCTACTTTGATGGCTTTTCCAGTGAGAATGCGGGTGTGCCACTTGAATGATAGGGCTTTGTCGAAGTAAACTCCGAGCCATCTAGTATATGGGAGAGATGAATTTTCTGTTATTGTAAACTCTCCTGACATGACGGATCATTGTACAGGATAAAGTGAAAACGACCAAGTGCTCCGCCATGCAACTGGCATTGGTGGCAAATTATTGAGATCTTAGAAATAGTTTCAAGGTTTAAGTCATTGTATCCGGCGCAGGTTAGGACTTTGTACAGCTGATCTGCAGCTGGGTGACTGAATCGTCTGTGTAGTTGTCATAGTTCTGACTCTATCATACGACACCATACGATTGATCTTTTAAGATTTTCTAACAGAAGCCATGGCTGACTCTACTTATGTATGATGGGGTACTTTTTGTTTTCATCTACTAGAACATTTTCAACTTTTTCAAGTAAACATTGTATCGGTCTATGCCAGATAAGCAAAGTAAAAGTGGAGTATTTGTTGGCATAAGTGCAAAGCAAATTACACTAAAGGGAGTTTTGACACCAACAATGCCGAGAGAGAAAGTCTCAGAATTATCACAAAAACGCACTGAATGTTTTCCTGCCGTAGTTGTGTTAATTTGGATGTCTGGCAGTTTCCTTTTCAGTGCTTTGACTCGATTTTCACCGGCGGTTGAAATACCAACAGCGCTGGTGTGGGACATAATACCCTGAAAGATGTTGGCATCATATCAACTTTGAAATTGGAAAAAGTGAGACGATTTATCTGCTTCTATATTGTAAGGTTCTATAGCCGTTATGGCGTGCATAACACATTGATTATGGAGGAAATCGGTAGTGAATTGTCCGTTTATGCTACCACAGGACGTGTGGAATTGGTTGAACTGACTGAAACTAGATAATACAGATGTGCTTATGAGCCAGACGTGAAAACCATTCCTGTAAGGGTTATCTTATTATCCAGATAATCCTCTGTATCGATCTCTTTGTAGTTAATAAGGAACGATTCCAAATCTTCATTGATTTCCACATCCTGAGCATAAGAACTCCACTCGCTGCATTTTTATTTACGCTCTTCTAGAGAGTGCCATATTGACTATTATTTTTGCTTACCACACACAAACCACTTTTTTTGTTGTCTCTCGTTGCGGCCGTAGTTTCTTTGAAAATTATTTCGAGAGAAATTCTCAGCTTGATAACTGCCACGACCTCCTTGACGATTATTGTTGATCTACTTACGGTCGACAAAGTACTGTTCAAATTAATCTGAGTTTTAATTAATGGCTAAGGTGTTAATAGCTCTGGGTAAATTACTATGAAACCTCATCCACAAGCCAAGAGCACTTCGCAGATCGGGGGCTACACCTTCAAATATTAATGCGGGGCGAATTAATACAACAGAACAAGCCATAACTCCTTGGCATACACTAAATAACTGGCTAGGAAGGCTATGACTATAGCTTCCTAGCAGTTAGTTAGTGCATGCAAGGAGCTGAAGCTTGTTCCGAAAGTGGCCATTTTTAGGACAGGTAGATTCTTGAGTTTGGGAATATTTGATGATTGAGGTTTTTGAAGAGAAGATTCGGATTTGAGGACTAATGGGTTTGTAGAAGACGATTCTTGTTTGGGGATTAAAACTGATTGTGGTACTTCAGTTTCGCAATATAAATTCTTGCTGACCATCAAAATTTGGATTGTAATGTCGTGATTTGAAAATCAGTACCTTTTTCCATGTAAGTTTCCAGCTCTTTACTTGGCAAATTAGAAAAATCATCATACTTAAGCAGGTGAACTAGTTGATCCGAAATCTGACCACGACCTCTAACGTAAAACGCCGCTATCCTTCGGGTATTCTTTCAGTTCTCTATGGATCTTATTTGCAATCTTTAAAATTTTAACAGACAATCCATAAAGTCCTCCTTAAATTGGTTCAGTAACGCTCTGTCGATATTTTTTTTGACTAGTAAAATTCGATAAAATCGACTAGGTGGGTGTTTACGTCTTCAGCTGTATCATTTTCCTCTTCTAGTATGTTGATCTTTTCGCCGCTCAAGTTAATGTCGATAGCAGCTGCTACCCATGCTTTTTTCCGGAGGTTGGCCATCTTGCACGTATTTAGAGGATACAAACTGAGCTAACATAGCTTGTGATATCGTATTTTCAGAATGTAGCTTGAAGATCTTTTAGTGGGTAACTTTGGACTTGAAATTAGTAAATTGCTCTATTTTTTTTCGTAGAGATTGGCAAAACAATCAAACTATCAAGGAATTAAGACCAATTGGCCGTCACCCTTTCCTTGCGAATTGTAATGTCCTTATGAGATCCATCACCTGCATGCAGACTTCACTCTTATCCGTACGCAAATATTTAAGATGCCGATTATCGCTGGGCTAGCATAATTGGCAATTCACAAGTCCTAGAATTAAAATTTCTTTTATTATTCAATTGTTTAGGGGTTGTCAAGTGTTTCAAATTCTCTGTTATACTTCCTCTCCCGTATATACATCTCTCTGTGGAGGGAGGTGCGTAGGTAAACATTCACTAGCGGCCGATTAAGTCTTAAAACGTTACATGGTTATGTTATTACCGTAAAAAATATAATTTAATGTAATTGGTCAATTTTTAAAACTTATCGGCAGAATATATATTTATACGTACAGGGGAATGCAATATCATATCATTTCAGGGGGGGCTGTGGGTATCACCTGCTAGTTGGGAGGGAGGCGGCAACTGGGGAGTCCCGAATAGTACACGGATAGAGTTACTATAGTTATGGTAATGTCGCAATGATTTCGTTTGCTTCACCTACGTAATGAGATGAATCATACTTGTAGACCCTCATCCAGGAAGAGTATACCATGATTATAAGCAGTATCAGCTAGGCAATATAGTAAAAAAACAATCATAATGTTATTCCCATTATACATCGTTAAGATCAGTTCTTTCACGTATTCTGCAAGTGACTAACTAAAATCATGTGATTTACAAAAACGAATGACTATATTTTACTATAAATTCCACCGTCCCTACTGTTCGCAAGCTATCCACGAAACACTATAATTAATTATGATTAAAAATATTTTACTACTTGGGACAAGCGACAATGGATTTCCGGAGTAGTGAGTAGTGCCCAAGCAAAACAGGGATGAATTATTTATAAAATTCGTCTGTCCGTTCAACCAATCACTTTGTGTGCTTGATTGAACGTTTAACATCAATAAATTTGAAACGAACGCTTCAAGGGGGAAAGATGAAAAACATTATCAAATATAGACCTAATCTGCCGCAGGTATCAAAATAAAATCTATTTTGTTTCTTTCCTACATTCATCCAAATACAAAAATTAAAATAAAAATAGCCATTGGATACTCTTTATATAATCTTTTTATGCGTGTACATATGTAAATTGGATCGTTGTCACGTGCCAGTTACCATTACTTCGGGACATGTTTTACAAGTGAGCGCTGTTTAAAAAAAGTGGAAAATAAGGGTCTGCCGAGTGTGGGCACGTGCTTGTGTGTTTACAACTTTTAGGAGTTGTGCCGGGGGCCAGGATGTGAGGTAAAGCCAGCATCATCGTCCTTAATACTTCTGGAAGACGACGAGGCAGTTTAGCGTAAAATATCCCTGCTATTTTCAATTATCTCCATCCAAACCCATTCTTAGCCCTTGACTTAAACCAAATCAATATAGACAGATGTTCATAGGAGTATGAAGATCAAAGACAGTGAGGTTTTATTATTTCATTTTACCGAAATACAACAGAAGTACAAAACCAAGGGATTAAATTTATCATAAATCTTTTCTTGATTATTCCTCTCTCTCCCTACAAATATAAACTGATCTCAATCGGATGATCTATATGATCAAGTTTTGAACACAGATAAGATGAGATTTTGACAATGTTTGATGTAGTCTCAGATCACAGGACAGTTTAAATACCGACAGTTTTATTTTTTCGCGTTAGTACCAGTTGGTTGGTACGAGCTACAATACATTATATCTTGCAAAAGACAGTAGAGAAGAGAAATATGTGAACTCACACATGCAGAATCTTATTCCCCCTTTTCACAATTAGCTGTAGGAAACCATTGAATGCAGTAGTTCTTTTCGCCTCTTGAATCCAAGTTTCATCTTAACTTCTGCGACTAAAGCTCACAGGTGTCGGTTTAACGTTGTGACCTGTCTCTAGATATGGCGAATTGGCCCACAATTTTCATAATTCTGTTGATTTAAGGGCTTATCTCATGGCTTAAGGAATCTGGAACACAGGAAATCTCGCGAAATCTAATCCCGATCAGCAGAACATGCCAATCCCCCCTCCCCCCGACTTTCGCCGCTTCTAACCCGTTCCTAGTCGGAAATCACAGGGGTTTCCTTTTATTTTCAACCGAGTCAGAAATATGCAACGCCAGAGTCGTTTGCTATGTTAAGTATCACCGATCATGAGCCTAGCAAAGATACTGCCAAGGCCAATATGTATAATAAAAGCAACCAAGATTCTTGATTCCGGGCATCTTCTTCTTTCCTTCTTTAACTAATGAGCTTTATCCACATAAATATATTCAGTATCAGCCCAACTACTTGCAAGGCAAGTCATTCATAAAAATCAACTAACGAATGAATATAATTTTCGGCAATAAATACCGACTGTTTAATTGTTGACTTGAGATTTCACTATGACCAATAAGTTCAGTGTAGCCGACGTGGATCGATGCAACCACTACGCCAAATTTTTCCGAACACTATCAGTACTAGAGTCAAATCTGGTATTTTGGTCACTGTTCGCACTGGTAAGTTCTCTCCTAAATTTTACAGTACCGAGCTTGTATTGTAGCTCACTAACTGCTTAAGGTTTTGATGCTGATGTCAATGAGCTCTATCATTCATCACAAGTTAGTCAAAGAGTCGAGAATCCCCCTCTTCCGTATCGTGCTGATCTTTAAAACGTCAGATCTATAGCTCTAAACGAGGCTACCAAAAAACTTCCGGAAGATATAGCAAAGTCTCAAGAACATCTTTTGACTGTACGCAGAAAACGCGTTAAATATCTTTCGCTGGTTACTCTATGCGCAGTCACTGGTATTTCTTGTACCGTGCTGGAATGCTTCGCGATCTTCAATATTGAGTATTGTATTGGTGAAGACCTTATGCAACTATACTGGAGTCTTTGGTCAATTTTACAAATTGGATCGAATATTGCCATATTAGGTGTAATACTACAGTTTTGGATTATTCTTGGTGACGTGGAGACGCCTAGTTGGGCTGTAGCACTTGGAACACCTGTTTTGGTCTTTGCAGCTCTCGCTTTTCTTTTGAAGGAGCTCTGGAAAAAGGCATCGGCCCGTATTTTCAATAAGCACGATAAAAAAAATGAGGACACAAATGTAGTCCTAACAGATGATTTAGAAAAAGGTCTAGAACCTACAATAAGCCAGACGTGAGTTTTCAAATTTTCCATTTTGTTTAATTTCTCCAACTTAATCTCTCATTGTTAGGACTACGATTGTGCCAAATGATGATCTGGCTAATAAACGTAAAACGTTTTGGTCGCGTGATGTTCAATACTTGATGAGTTCCATCATTACTGAAAACCCTACGCATCATCGTAACTGATAGAGTCATATCGTCGAGTGACAGTCTTATTGTTTGTGCATTGTTACCTTGAAGGTAGGTGCAGTTTGCGACAGCAAGGACTGCCTACACACTGAATACCCTACATTGATAAGCAATTTGATTAAAAGATTAACATAAATAACTCATATCTATCTATAGAGATATATATATTCTTGTGACAGACATATTATTTGGAGGACAGTTTTTTAAAAGTTGGGTTTGCTTTCGCTAGCGTGGCGTTGGGTTGGGTTGTTTGCTTCCGAAATTGAGGAAAAAGAAATTTAAGAGTCTGGGCCACTTACTTCGTCTACCTCAACTTAGCATATTCTTCTTGGCAATAATCTGATTTTATTTTGAAAAATAAATCTTGCCGTTTAAATTTGTTCTATGTAATATCTTATTGAAATGGATATATAAAGGGGTGCTTGTTCATTTTGATACTGTATATAGCATTCATAACATTAATACAGCCTCAGGGGATGGACGTTGAAATATCCTTCATTACTATCATTATCCCTGAAATCTCTAAAAGCAATTTATTTCTGCTATTAATAGCCAATTATCCTTATTTGAGCCTAGCTCTATCCCATTCTAATCCCTGCGGTGCATCATGGGGTAATTGTGAAGAGTGGAGTAAAAACAGGGGCTATTTAAGTGTCCGCTAGGCTTAGTATGGCATCCGACAATAACGGCCAGACACCTACCTGTCATGCACACAGTTACCCTACGGCCACGGTAGAAAATGTAGGTGGAGCCCCTAGTAGGGGTATCAGCGAGATGGTCTAAGCCTAATAAATCATGATCTACCATCAAATAGAGTTTATCCCCCGTATTTATGAAATTTCTTTGGTGAATTCTTCTAAATTAAGCCTAATTCATATATGATTTACTGCGTAAATATTTATGCGATCATAAAATTTACAGCAGATAATAACTTCAGTCCTCAGTACTGTGTATCAAATCACGGGACACCGTGATTACTGATTGTTAGCCTTATTATGTAATCTCTCGTTTACGCGTTCTTATATAAATAGTTCTCATTTAGACATAGACAATTAACTTAGATCAGACTCAAGGAACTTAACAGGCATTCTGTGATACATTACAGGCGTGCTTAAAGTTCAGAGTCTACCGTAAGTTAAAACACTAAAAGACACAGTACTTTGTCGGACCCGCATCAGCAGCTATAACTGTTATGGCTTTCGCCCTATGTGTAAGGCTGGGCTTTTCTAAAAGCTCCAGCCTTGTGGGTAAGTTAGCCACGTGATTATCCTTAGCACGAGTTATCGA
>PEDP01001396.1:0-11472 GCA_002918395.1 Erysiphe pulchra
CCTTTTATGTGCTTAAAGCACCGGACTCATTACCTGTTAAAATATAGGAGTGGAAGAAGCAACAGTTGTTAGACTGTATGTTATCACGTAGAAGTATTTTGGGGAGACAAATATGTGTGTAGGAAGATAATATTAATTTTTATTTTTGAAGCATTGTGGGTAAATACCATGCTCTTATAGTTAAGATATTACATAACTACGCTAACTGTGATTCAGTAATCCGGTATACGCTAAACTGAATACGTTAGTCCTTGCATGACAAGGATCCTACAACCAAATTAGATTAACTAATTTCAACAATCCTAAGCTCGGAATGCCCCACTACGAATCCGACCTAGATCCTAGTTGTGTATAATTAGAATAAATCCATGCACATATTTATGTAAACAAATGGTTACTATGGTAGATATATTTATTAGTAAACAGTCCTAATATGTGAACTTGCACAGATGTCATCGGGAAGGAACGCTTAACAGCAAGACCTGTGTTACCCCATGTATGATATATACAGATTAGATTCCTGTTATTTAGAAGAAGTTAATCAAGTTATCAATTTCAGTTCTAAGCTTTCTATCGCAGATCCAGTGAGATTCGTGTGATAGTTGAAGCCAAGGGACATCGATAACTACAACTCAAAATATACTAAATTTACTTATAAGCACACTAGGAACCACAACGGAATGAATAAAATGTGGTATTTTTGAAATCTACATCGACAATTTTCAAGGCCTGTAAATACCATTTCTCATCATTTTCATATCCTAAAAAATCGAGAACACAATATAAATATCAATCCGACAGTTTTCTAAAATTTTAGAAATTAAATTGAACAAATATTGATAAAATTGTGGACATAATAACCTGGAGAAGTTGTAAATCTAAAGTTTTGGTGTGGTTTTTGCTGATTAATTCTCACGTGATTGCGCGAATTTCAATTTTGGCAAAAATCCAAGTCTAATCATCACTAATAGCTAATAGCTACAATTGAAAGATAGCAGTTTTCGCTGATAAACAATTATTCTACTGCGTTAAAATAGTAGGCCATGATTACAGAAGAGATTATCTTCACAGCTTGAATAAACTGTCTCGTAAGAATTGTATTTGAAATTCTAAGGTTTAATTTTACTTTATTTATTGCCACCACAAAGATTGAGCAGCAGTAGAATCTTTGGACTGGGTCGTGGAATTGTGAGAGACGAGATTTTGCTAATGTGAATGAAATTGACAATTATAGCGGCACACATGTGGGGCTTCTGGCCACATCACTTGAAACTCGATTTCTGTATTACGATCTCTATTATGGGACTGTATATGGTACAATAATTGTTATCATACCTATGTCTGAGCAAATCAACCCAGAACATAAGGACCCATCATAAAAAATCGACCGTCCTAAAATTTCAATGCTTTTCTTCAGGCCAGCATTTTATCTTCTAAAGCATATGAGAATGGATGCTACAATCCACACTATAACAGGAATCTTTTAGGGAGTCAAGGTCACATGACTATAAAGTATTGAAAGGGCCATCGTGATCATTCATCTACTTCGTGCCAACAACTCATGCATATCTGTCCCTCCATTTCGGCCTGAATTGCTTATTCGTACGAGGAAAGCCAAGTCTCTTTCATTTTTGCTTTCATTAAGCAGTCACACAGTAAAAAAGAATCTGAATAGTCCTAGGGGTACCGCATTACAAAACTGTCTGTATAGTTTATCAATCACAATTATACTCGGATGTATCAATTACTTAAAATCCAGTAAAATTTCTCTGCTCAGAAAAATACTGATAAAAGAGCAAAAAGAGAAATTTGTTTGGCTATTATTGAGAATAGTTTGGTAATCTCTACAACATCCTTGTCAACTACTCAACCTCTTTATTTCATATTCAATGGACTCATCATTTAAATTTCTACCAGAAACCAAAAATAAGATAACTATGGAATTTGATAAGTGTAATGCCGTAAATGGATCGATCAACGGCCGTCTTGAGGCATCAATCGAAGAAGATGATGACTTAGATAAAAATACAAAATTATTGCCTACAACTAAGATTCAACCTGTGATTGCTCGAAAATCGTACCTCCCAACTGGATGTTGTTATGATGATAGGATGAAGTTGCACGCAAATGCAGATTTTTCAGCAGATCCCCATCATCCAGAAGATCCTAGTAGAATAGCTGCTATTTTCCAGCACTTTAAAGATGCTGGTTTAATATTCACAGGCCCAGAAATAGAACTGAGGTTAGCTCTCAAAACATCACCAACATCTTTCATGTACAGAATAGCTGCACGAAAAGCAAGACGATCTGAAGTTTGTACTGTTCATACTTGTGCTCATTATGAATGGGTCCAGTCATTAAATGAAATGACTTCTGCGCAACTCCGAGAACTAAGTGCTAAGTTTGATTCCGGGAGGAAATCACTTTACGTGGGGAACTTGACAGCTGAAGCAGCATTAATTTCAGCAGGAGCAGCAATAGAAACCTGTAAAAGTGTTGTTGAAGGAAAGGTAAAAAACGCATTTGCTATTATTAGGCCTCCTGGTCATCATGCTGAGTCAAATGAGTCGATGGGATTTTGTATATTCAACAATGTACCTATGGCAGCAACAGTATGCCTGAAAGACTATCCAGATATTTGTCGAAAAGTCTTAATTCTTGATTGGGATGTACATCATGGAAATGGGACTCAGAATATGTTCTATGAGGATCCTAATGTCCTTTATATCTCAATTCATGTTTACCAGAATGGACTATTTTATCCAGGTCAACCAGAGGATGAGAGTCTCCCTGACGGTAATATAGATAAATGTGGGAAAGGTGCGGGTCTGGGAAAAAACATCAACATCGGCTGGGCAGATCAAGGTGTCGGTGACGGGGAATATATGGCTGCTTTTCAGAGGATAATTATGCCAATTGCTCAAGAATTCGATCCGGATCTTGTAATAATCTCAGCTGGATTCGATGCAGCCGCTGGGGATGAGCTAGGAGGATGTTTCGTTACACCTGCTTGCTATTCTCACATGACACATATGCTCATGTCTTTAGCAAATGGAAAACTTGCTGTTTGCTTAGAAGGTGGTTACAACATTGGTGCAATTTCTCGATCAGCTTTGGCCGTTGCTAAAACCCTTATGGGAGAGCCCCCTGAACGAATTGTCATACCACCCTTAAATAAAGATTCAGCTTATACTCTCGATAATGTTAGACGAATTCAAGCTGTACATTGGGATTGTATGCGACCGGGGGTCATACCATTTCCTGACTTCAAGGATGAAAATCTTCAGCGTGTATCTGAAGTTGCACGGGCTGCAGAGAAAAACATGTTTGCCGAGCAATTTGGAATGGTTCCGTTATTTATTCAAAGAACGGCCTCAAATCTTATCTTCAAAGATATGGTTTTAGCATCTCCTGAGTTATTTAAAGCAAGAAAGATTCTTATGGTTATTCACGATCCGTTATGTACCATTCCCTTTTTATTGATACCTAGCTAACAATATTCTTAGTCCCGAGCTTATAGCTCAGCCAGACCCTTATACAAATTTAACTCTTGTGCATAATTCATACATAGTAGGCCCTTCAATTCTCCTTTTGAATTCTGAGCTTATTAATACAGTCTAATGGTGTACTGCCATATTTAATTTGGGCAACAGGCCAAAACATGGCAATCATATCGATCGTGCTACCCCAGTGTAGACCTTCTTCAGCTATAGATCCGGCTAATCCACGATCGTCTTTGCTTTCGGAGTCTGAACTATCTAACATTTCTCGGGAGGTTCTCTGTTATATTTACGATAATTACATAGAACCGCATTCCCCAGCGACAGCCTCAAAACCACCAACTTCCCTAACTATTCTCGGAGTTGGTCATGCTCATATGGGTATAAGGCAACTCCTTATGTCGCGTGACTGTCGTCACATTATTACTGGTGTTGTATGTTTCGTCAGTGGTAGTCTAAAACCCGTAAGAAGCGAAATCGACCTCGAATTGGCTGCATGGTATCGCAATAACAGTCTAATCTACATTAATGAGACTCATCCAGTTTGGAGTAACGATGAGAGCGTAAAATTGGTGCACAAGATGCGATATGGAGATGTTTTCAAGGCAAAAGGGTGTAACAGTATAAATGCCATGCTTGGATTGTATGTATAACTAATTTTTTCCTGTTGAAATCTCATTCTACCTGGCATAAAAAAAACAGCAAATATAGCGTATGTGCTGGCGCTGTATAGTCTCTCAAATTCTATTTTATAATTTATCTGACATTTAATTCATAGATTTTATCTTGAAGTAACAACATACATGGCTCGTAAAATAATCGGCTGGGAAGAACTTATTATACCTTCACTACCTGACCCTGACGAGACTGAAGACGAAGATATGACTGATATGGGCTCTAACTAACATTTTCGATTTCAGTTTTATCATTTCCGCAACGGCTTTTTGATGTTGCTTATTTTCATCTCAGGTAGGAGAATTGATAATTTATATTCCAACTGGTTTGGCTAATGCTAGGTAGAGTTACGCAAAGTTAACTTTTTAGAAATAAGTATCTTTTATCCATTTTAGGGATATGATGACGGCAGTGGCGACAAAAAATAATCAAAGATACTGACTTCTTTGCAACAGTCATGTGTCTGTTATCGAAATTCCTCCAAAATTTTCAAAGATAAAATTTTTGTTGCATATCTTTAAACATGCGTATAATTTACAGCTTCTGAAAATTTTTTAAGATGTTTAAGTTTACGCTAAGAATATTTGACGATTTAACTTCTAGGGCCTAAAATTCTTGCAACCCATAAGAAGAACACAAAAATAAAGGAACTGGAAGCCGAAAGTCTTGAATTTGCAAGATTCTTTCCATGAAAGCTTATTTAATTAGTAATTTAATACAGAAACTTTGAAATTTGAGACTAGTTTGCTATTCTTAATAAAGTAGGACAATTGATGCTGAATAGAATTCAACTAGATCTCAATATTATCACCTACACATAATTAATAGGTCACAAATATCGATGTTTAAACAAGTTCTGTTAAATTCTACGGAAACAGTTGGCTAAGTCGATTAACTGACCACTCAAGAGCTCCTCTATGAATTGTAACATTTTACAAACAACAGAATGAGAGAAGTTGGAGGGAAGAAATGAGAAAACATGGCTGTCAATCAAACAAGAATTTCTCCTGGCTGGAAGATTAGTTTGGGATACAAAAGCCACACGGAAAAAACTATTTTACGATTCTTGGATGTAAAAAGGGAATTAAAAAGCATTCAACAGGAAGGGACAAAAAGAAAAGATAGAAAACTCCAAAATTTAATTGCCCACGTAATAAAATACTGAGAAAAGCCGAAAATAAGAAGAGGAACCCTATGAAGATATAATTGAACCAGAAACAACATGTCCTGAATTCAACTTAAGCTCGCTTAACTTCCAAATCATCACGACTTAGAAATCACTTTGGTAAGGGAAGGATATACATAGTGTTCTGTAACGCAATTTTACAAATGTAGAGGTTACTTACGTTCAGAAATTGAATAAATAAAAAACAAGATTCTTAATTTTAGAGGATCACATGTTCATTCGCTTAATATATTAGCAATCACGTGATCTGCAGCAGCACCATACAAGATAACTTAACATATAGGATTACGTAAGCTGCATCAATAAATCTGTGACTAAGATTTTACATTTAATAATGATTTTTTAACGAACAAACAAACAAATAAACAAATAAGCAAACATTACATGATGAGCGCGAAGCAAAAATAGAGTCATAGATGATCAATTAAAATATTACAAGATTTATATATGTTTCTGTCAAGGTTTTGGTGAAAACAGAATAATTAAGTCCGTAGCTTCAACGATTCTATCTAGAGAATAGTGTTGCATATGGTCAACGCGTAATATTTAAAATTTTTAGGTCTATTATATGGATCATCTATGACCAGCCTTTCCTAACAAGAGAATCTAACAACTGAGTATGTCGGAAAGTTTTGCTAAAGCAGGCGAGCTGTCCAGTGTTGAATTTACTGGAGCAAAATTCGATTCAAAAGGGAAGAAGAGTACTGCAGGTCTACCCATTATTGCTGAAGATAACTTGCCATGGCAAGTCAAGTACTCGATGTTTTGAACGCGTCTGAAAATACTAATTATGTCTTCAGGGTTGAAAAATATCGCCCAGATACTCTTGCAGACCTATCTGGACACCAAGATATATTAGCAACTGTTAATAAATTTGTAGAAACGAATGCAAGATGGCTTCCTTCTCAGTTTCAAACAGGAATACGGTTGACCATCATTAGAGACTTCCGCATCTATTATTATATGGTCCTCCTGGAACAGGGAAAACATCTACTATCCTCGCTCTTGCGAGGCAAATTTATGGTAGTAAAAATTTGCGCCAGATGGTCCTCGAATTGAATGCTTCAGATGATCGAGGAATTGATGTAGTTCGAGAACAGATCAAGACTTTTGCGAGCACTAAACAGATCTTTAATATGGTCCCATCGTCTACTGCAGCAAGTTCTGTAGCATCATATAAGCTTATCATTTTAGATGAAGCAGATGCTATGACTTCTACGGCTCAAATGGCTTTGAGACGAATTATGGAGAAATACACGACGAATACGCGTTTTTGCATTATTGCAAACTACGCTCATAAACTAAGTCCAGCTTTACTAAGTCGATGTACTAGATTTCGCTTCAGTCCCCTGAAGGAACAAGACATCCAAGTGTTGATAGACAAAGTAATAATAGAAGAAGATGTTAAGATAAATTCAGATGCCATAGAGGCTTTAGTTAGACTTAGCAAAGGAGATATGAGGCGAGCATTGAATGTTCTTCAAGCTTGCCATGCCAGCAGTAGGTGCCACCATTTCCTCAAATTTTTACAAGAAACAAACATGTGACCAGGTAAACCCTTAAGCTCCAATGGAACCCCTCAGTTATCTAGTATAGATCAAAAGCGAGAAACTATTACCGAAACCACCATTTATGAATGTATTGCTTCCCCTCACCCATCAGATATCAAGAAAATATTACATACACTACTTAAAACCTCAGATGTACTTTCCTGTTTGAAGACCATAAATCAACTGAAAACCTTGCACGGTCTTGCGCTTGCAGATATCATTACATCTCTAAGTGAAGAGCTTATGAAATTGGATGTACCATCACCTGTAATGATCACATGGATAATCGGACTAGCAGATATCGAGTATCGTCTTAGTGGAGGTGGCTCCGAAGTCATTCAGACTGGCGCACTAGTTGGTGTAGTGCGAAGTGGCGCAGAGTTAATCGAAAGCAGTAAAAAATAAAAACTGTACTTGAAAGGAATTGTCAAGATATGTATATTTGTATATTTAGTCTTCACTGTCTGCACAAAAGTCACAGAAACTGTTCTGAAAGATAGTTTTTCATTAATATTTATAAGTAAGTACACCCTCAACGATATGTCTTGAGATCTTTTTTTTCCCACTGTCTAATTTACACCTCACAAATTGTAGTAATAATATGAATGTGTTCTAGAAATTTATAAAAGATCTAGGGCGATAAACTTGCAACTCAAGCTCAAGTATATAAAAAATTTACGCACTTAAGCCAGGAGACTGATCTCGAAAAAAAAAGGCGCACAATAATGCTAGCTCAACTCTTCAGCTAGGAGCTTTGTGTAGCTCTAAGTAAAGCATTTAAATTTACATTCAAATGCTTGTCAGTTATATCTCTGAATGATATTCCCAGTGGGGTGAAAGCTTAGTTTGAGCTTCCTTACACTTACACTTTCTCCAAAAACGTTTTCCTATACATTAAATTTTTTGGATTTCTTCTGCCCCACCCCCCAAAAAAATGCCGCCTGCATCTTGAGAGTGGAAATCTCAAAAGATACATTACAAACTTCAGTAGTACCGCCAGAAAGCTAATGCCAGATCTTTTATGTACCATAAATACGTTACATCAGGAAGAAATCGGGATGCACAACATGTCTCTTTTTTAATTTTACTTTTTTCAAAAAATCACAATTTACAATTTCGTTATCTTCTCAAACATATGTGCATGTGTATTTACTAAAACGATCTGGCGAAAAGTGGCGAAAAGAACTCGCCTGTAAGCAATATACGTGACTCAAGAAATTCATCTGGATTTCTATCATTCTTTTGTCTAATGAATATAACTTATTTACTTATGGGAATTGTGAAGTGATAAGAGGGTGCCAAAATTTTCTTCATACATCGATGGTGCATTGAAGATTTATTATTCCCAAGTCGCTGTAAGCAAAGGAAGCAACTTCACTTTAGTTTTAGTTTTATTTTTTTTGCAGTAATATTTATCCAAGTATATTTAAATCGAATTTTGAAATTTCTTTTCTTGTAAAAAAGCAACTTTCGGTGAGTTTTATTTACTTGGAGAATACAGCTGACACGGTCATATACAAATTTTACCTAGAGTTTTGATTTGACTGAGTCATCTATGTACTGCGACATCAAGCCGAAATACTTTTGTGTAGGCAGGGAGAGGGTTGACTATACACAACACGACTTGTATTTCATACTTTTTCATAGCCAGATATGAGTAATGGTAAAAATTATTTCAAAATTTTTAGAAGCCTAATTGATAATTTGTTAGCTTGTAATGTAGAACTCGGAGTTTATAATTGTTAACTCTTTTTTTGATACACTAGTAGGTGAGGTCGACGTCTTTACAAACCAGTTGTGTAAAAGGATATTTTCTTAAATGAATTTTTTATCTCATTTTTTTCCTTTCAAATAATTACTGGTTAGACTAGAATTTGTAGGCTGGAGATTATCCCATTCTCTCTTAGTACCACCATTGAGCCTTGCTTTACGCTTGGCCATCACTTCTTCTTTTAAAATTCGAGCCTTTTCTCGTGGATCGGTTACCACTGAATCTTCTTCTGCTTTCTTTTTGTAGCTTAGATCCTTGCCCAATTTGTCTTCCTTAAATTTTAAGATATGGGACATCCAACTAGTTCCGTTAAATTCTGATTGTGAACCATCTATTCCAGCGCTTTCATCTGGATTTACATCCCACTTTGAGCATGACTGGCAAGATACAACGAAGTGAAGATCACATATAATACCTCCATCATCATCGGCAGCATCACTTTCTTTTACAGATACAGTAGGGCTATTCGGTTCTGATAGTTTTGGCTTAGACACTGGTTTAGGGGGAGATGGAGTTGTCTGTTCAAGTTTTGATTGAAATGCTTTGAGAATTTTGAGTGTTTTTGGATCAGGCGGTACATTTTCACCAGGATTTCGCTTTCGGCCTCGCGTTGAAGTACTAGGGATCAAAGATTCAAATATGGATACTTTCTTTTGTGATGAGGGTACTACCTGGATCTTCCGCTTCATTGAGGCCTTAAGCTCGGCTATCTGAGCATTTGTACGTTCAACCGTCGAAAGAGCTATTTTTGAAGGCTCAGGTGAAGATGATTCTCTTACTTTAGATTGTATTGTGTTACTAGACGATGGTTCGAATGAATTATCTTTTTTGGTTGGATTGATAAAGGTCGATGTGACTTCATTTTCTTCTAGTAATCCTTCATGTGGTTCATTTTTATGCAGTTCTCTTCGAACTTTAGTTTCTTTTTCTGTATTCGTAAGAGGTTTTGGTTTAGATTCAAATTCATCTACAACATCGGTGACAATTCTTGAATCATATTTTCTTTTCTTTGCTACAGGTTGCATTTCATTTATATCTTCACTTCCATCATCAAAGCTTAACAATTTTTTGACAAGTTTCTTTTTTTTCTTTCTGTCCTGAGTTTGTAAATGAGTTATTATAGGCGCAACCCTTTCTCTTCTGACCATATTCTTAAAGAAGTTAACCAATATTTCAACCCCAGTAATCTTGACTGGATAGAGGGGCCTCTCTCCTTCACCAATTTCTGCTTCCCCCATTCGTGCAACATTATAAATTGTTTCGCCTTGGACTCGCCCAAAGACTGTATTCTTCCCCTGTAATTCGGGTGTACTATCAAGTGTGATAAAAAACTGACTACCATTCGAATCTGGGCCATCGTTGGCCATACCTAATAACCCTCTTCTATTAAACTTTATGCGACTATGGAACTCATCTTTGAATCCAATTCCTTGTGGCCCTGCATTTTTCCCCTTCCTATCTTCCATAGGCCAGATACCACCTTCTTCACGAGATTCTGCAAAAGCACCGCCATCATAAATTGATTCACCACCATTTCCAGTTCCTGTAGGATCACCTCCTTGAATAATAAAGTTTGGAACTAGACGGTGGAAAATAGTATTGTCATAATATCCATCGATGCAATGTTGTAGGAAATTACGACATGTCAAAGGCAGTTGAGAAGCCCAAAGTTCAAGAGCAATATCACCTGCAGTAGTGTGAAGAATACAGGAAGCAGAAGGTTGAGGTTCTAGATTGTAAAATGAGGACATTTGTACTAGGTCATCCTATCTAGTATCATTATTGTCGCTATACAGTATCCCTCCTTCGCGCTAGCGCAAAGACTCACCTTTGATGACTCATAATTTTCAAGTTAAATTTTGATCGTTGTTGAGAGGTGATTGGCTTATTCCTTAGGCATCGGATAAATTTCGTTAGATTAACGTGGCAGAAATTTTGTAAATAATTTTCTTTTTGAGAGAGTAAATTTGGCCCTCAGTCTATCCCTGCTCCGTCCCCGCTTTTCACATCTCAGCCAATCAGCTTCCAAATTCACTAAGCGAGTTAATTGAACCCTAGCCATTTCTTACTATCCTAGTCAGCTATCAAGTGTTTATCAAATCCTGGTCATCCCTCACCCTCAACCCAAATATACGTCACAGGGCGGCAGGTAGAAAATTATTTTATCAATTGTTGTAATCATAAATAAATTAGGCTTTGGCTTACTTCTCAGTGCCCGAGAAGCTTTACCTGGGTGATGACACTGAAGATACAGCTGGAATCTAGAGTAGGTATTAATTTTTATTACAAATGAAATTCAATCTATTTGCTGTAATTGAAGTGCATCCATCATCTTTTAGAGGAAACTGAGGGACAATTCTCTTGTATGTCGTCAATAAAAAAGAGGAATTTATGTACAAGAAAAACTTATTTGAGGTGGTGTAGAACGCCAACTTACAGACCATCACCCGCCGAGACATTCTACCGGGTTTACACAGAGTGGCTACTTTCAAGAGTAGAAGCTCGGTGTTCTTCAGGACCAGCACTCTTTTGACTACGAACCAGCACTGGTCAGTGCGTTTGGACTTTTTACTGGGCTTATCCTTGGCTTAGCTGACCGAGCCACAACAGTTTATTATGCAAATTTCATAAGTTTAAGCGCGATGTTGCTCTAGTAACGCAAAACATAGCGAGTAAACAGGAACGCGTTTTAAGAACCCTTTTTTAATACAAATATTCTAGAAATATATAAAAAATTACGTCCACTCGCTGAAACCAATCGCTTTTTATTAAATCTACAATAATCTTTAC
>PEDP01001397.1:0-11458 GCA_002918395.1 Erysiphe pulchra
GGGGGGAAATACACAAGACATCGCGCTAGCTAGAGGCTGCGAATTAAAAACCGATGTCTTGCTAATACAAGAGCCTTGGTGGTCCGATCGTACAAAGACACACCCATTCTACGATCTACATCTTCCATTTGGAGGAGATAATGTACGGCCTAGGGCAGCAAAGAAAAGCTTTTAAATGGATCAAAATATGGCTCAACATCGGGTATCCGCGTCAAACGATATTCCTCGATCTAAATTTCAGTATGGTCTTAAGGGTGGTAAACCACAAGGCCAATCTAACCACCAAAAAAGAAAGTTAATGCCATATCAAGAGCTTTATCTTATGGAGAGGATCTTTGATCTTGATCTTGATCGAGAAGGATCTCCACCTCAGTTCATTGACAAGCTATAAACGGCGAGCGTTTTGCTCGAAAAACGTGGTTCGGATTCTCAACCATAATCGATCGGAAAGAATAAGGTCTCCCTATCAAAAATTAGCTCAAGCTGTGTATCGGATAGAATCGTAAATTCTATTAATAGCGTGCAATATTCAAAGATCCAGTGATAATGAACGCGTGGTTTCAGCGTGTGAGAGAGATGCGTCAATCCTACGGCATACTCTCGAAGTATACTTACAATTTTGTTGAGACTAGATTTTTATGAGAGCCATCGCAACTTCAAAGATATTAAAGTATCGGTACAATCGGACGAGCCATCGCCGTATAGCCAGGTAATCGCGAATGAATAACGGCGATCGAGGGAATCAAATCGTTTCGTTGAGCGATTCCGCTGTTCATTATCATTCCCGAAAAATAACACCAGTTAAACTAGCATTATCAACGATGAAAAAAGAAGCAACAATATCAAAGACGATATATTTAACACGAGGTGTTTTACAGGCTCACCAGAGTTAGTTTATGGCAGAGAAAGGTGATTTTAGCTCTATAGATGCCGTCCAAGGTCAGAAAGTCATCGGATGGCAACGAGTACTACAAACGTGTTGTGGCTTAAGTATTCAAGCACAGGAGATCAATCGATGTAAAAATACTTAAAAAACATATCTTAAATATTTTAGAAAAGTTTATGATGGTGGTAGAATTACTGTTCAATAATATGAAAATTAGTGATTAGGGTGGCTAAGTGAGTAGTGAAACACGTTAATATAACTTAATCTTTGAATTACAAATCAATGTCTTGTCTTTAATTTTGCATCAATAAATATGAGACAAAAGAAAACGAAAAGAAATCGGGATAAAATTAATTTTAACAATTGAAAAGTTTTTTATGCCATTTGTGAACTCAATCGGCACAGGTATGCGGAATCATATAGGTTCGTCTCTAGATAAATGTAGGTACTCATACTGTGGATGAATAGATATTAACTACTGATAAGCCCTTGTATTTTCTGATTTAGGTTGAAATAATCATGCAAAGTAAAACTAACAGCTATGAAGAAAGTAAATGGTTGATTATTCTCACGATGAGAGCAAGAAATGGATGAAAAGGGGACACGACACCGCCTAAGAGGATCAAAAAGAGCAGCCTCTTTTTTAGCTTTTTAAACTTCATTCACATGTTCTTATCGTCAAATCCTTTAACGGCAAGGAAAATCTATGGACTGAACTTTGGATCAATAAAATTAATTTAATTCTTCAGGATTCGACAAGCAATCAATCATATGAATTAATTGGCTCACGCACTGTGGTATAAAGTTGTCAGACCTCGAGATGTTGCCAATCTCATACTTAGTCGGTAAATACAGCCTACTCCAAGAACAAAACTTCAAAGTAATCCCCGGACGGAGCAAGAATCTTAAAGGGCTGATTTTTTTTTCAATACTGGTGTAAAATCCTATTCACACTTTAACTACCCATTAAAAAAAAAAAATGGGTTTGAACATAGTCTTTCCCTGAACAGCAAATGAAAAAATAAGGATTTGCATCATTTACTTAGCAGTTCTGAATTCAATGTATGCAGATTATTAGGCTTCAGTAGCTAATACTGTAGGGTCCGTTTTTGTGGATAGAATTGAATTTGTGCGCGCAGCTTCACTTTTCTTGAAAGCAAGAAAGAACAATTCTCGAAGGAAAGTCTCGAGATCCACAGTATATTCACGAAGGAGCCATCCAATGTGGTTTGTGTCAGAGTTCATCCAAGCATTGGATAAGTCCTCATTATAAAATTCAAAAGAAGACTTATCTTTCAGCTGCTTTGGCGACCGACCACCTGTAAATACAATTTTGAAGTTGTAACTAGCGTTGACCTAGCAATCAAATGTCTTGCACATCCACATGATCTTCCTGTAAGATCTAAAGTCTCATCGTTTCACAAACCAATCACTTTGAATAAATTTAAGGCCATAAAGTATTGTATTTGTCTGTGAAGAGTGTAGAAATGTTTTTTGCCATTGTTTTTGTCATCATTAATAGTAGTTCAGGGAGAAATCTTAGGTGTAAGAAAATAATTTGGGAAGATTAATACAGTCGAGTTGGAAATTTGATTTCATATAAATTCTAAAATTTCAAGATCAAAGCTTTGATTCTTGCTTCTTTAGTGATCAAAGTTAGAATTAAAAAGCACCCAAATGAAATAACCTAAAAAGTAAAGAAAAAGATCATTGGGTAAATTTAACGATTATAGCAACTGGTATGTCCAACCTTTTTCACAAAGCACCAGATATCTTGCCCAGACTTTAGTAGTTAATCTCAGATCGCTAAATTCTAAACTTCTCCAAATTTGTTAAGATATTTTCACTGGCAGTGTCCCGTGGCATAGGTTTTCCTGGGACTGAGCCTATTGGAGTCGGGGGCTCAATATCAACACCAATCGAAGTGATATATCCAGAAATAACCTTAACTAATATGGTTGTCTCCATTCGACAACTCCAATTATCTCCATTAGTTCTTGTAGAAAGGGAAAATTCTAGGATAAGGTTCGCTCGAAGTCCCTTTTTTGTGCGTCTCATTATCTTTCTAATAGATACAGGCGTGGATTTCTGTCTTTTGTTTATGACATGGAAAGAGTCTTTGATATCATAAATAGTTTTCCACCACTCTCCTTCATTTCCTTGAAATTTCGCAGTTTTTAAATTTACATAAGAGGTTTCAAAGGTAGAAGTTATAAATTTTTCTAAGACGTTGGATAAGCAGATGTATAAATATTTCTGACCGTATCCATTTTCGTTGCTATACGGAATCATCACATCATCGACTCTGATATTTTGGGAGCTATAAGATCCCTTAGAAAACTTAATAGGAGCTGCGATAAATTTTTGATTTTGGGTCTTATAACAGTTGACGTTAGATTTCAACATTGATTCTGCTGAAGCACCTTCTAGCAGTTTCTTGGTCCATATGCCAACAATATGAAATGGATTTAGGAAAATCTCTTGGTCCAGATTTTTCACCTCAAATTCCGAATCTGAATCAAACTCTTCGCCCTCAAAGATTATAAGCTCAGCCTTTTCATTTTGGGATTTTGCCATCATGTTTAATTCAAGTAATAAATAGAGTGATCGTGAAACTATCGTGTCTTCTTGTGAGGAAAGTCCTGTGAATATGACTTGAGTTTTATGTTGCAAATCAATTTTCTTAAATATTGCTCTTGCAGTTGTGAGAAATGAAAAAGTACATTTTAGTATTGTCTTCTGAACAAAGAAAAAAAAATAGGGGGGAAATTACAAGGCCATGTACATGGTGTACATGGAAACATCTGAGCCTTATAAAATATAAAAAAAAAATCATCATCTGTTATTTTAGTAAAAAAAGACTGGATAAGAAACATTTGAAGCTAAGCAAAAGAAAGGAGAGGGGTTAAGTTTCATTGTCTCCCTGATTCAATCAATCTCTATTCGATGCACAAACATACAAAAGTGTTGTCAATTTTGGATCAACTCAATAGAAACAGAAGTAACAAGTCATGTACTATCCCTTACCCTAACTTTCAATCGGAACAATAAAATATGTATAAACGGATAGTAAGAAATTAAATTGGCCGAGCCTTCTAGATCCCTGAAGATCTTGGGAACAGTGCATGAGGGTGAAAATTGATTCTTGTTTAAGACGGGAGCTTTAGCTTTAAATTTTCTACCCGGAATTTGAATGAAGTTTCATCTTAAGTAAGGAAAAGTATGTTAGTCTAGATTCTGGGTCTGGAGAAGATGAATTTCTTACAACCTAGTTAACCTAATGACTGAGAGCTAAGCAAAGAATTTTGAAGGCAAAGATCCCTCAGCATAAAAGGTGTCGAATCTTCAAGCAAATTCGTTTATATTGTGTCAACCAAACAGAAAAATCACTGGATTCTTTCTTTGAAGACTTGGAATCAGATCTCCAAGCCGTGTTGATTAAAAAGGTAGATCAGGGTACATAATTCATAGACTTGAAGGGATAGGGCTTACACTCCAGCCAAAAGCACCAGTTAAAAGAGAGGAGCATCCTAATGATGAATGAGTTAGAAAAATAGAAGTAAAAAACATTCTACTTAGACGACTGAGATGCAGTCATACTATGCAACGCGGCTGTGGTAATTGGATCATATAGCAAAGTAAGTAACCATGTATTAATTTCCAAAATCTAGAGCCATTAAAGACAATAGCGATGAAATGGCCCTCTAAGACTGAAAGGTTGGTAATATTTCGCGGGTTATTTACGCGTTTCCAATAACTATACTTTATCAACAAAAGGTTGCAAGTTCATGATAATAATGGAATATTGCGACAACTTCAAGCAACACTGAGTGTGAACAGTGAAGTAGAATCAACGACAGCAGATAACGCACAACTGAACTTTTGTAACCAATGCCAGATCTTGCCAGATCTTGCCTAGATTTGCAAGTCCATTGTTATTTTAGGAATTGAATATGTTGACTGGCTGGAAACGAGACCCTAGATTCAATGAATAGAAATATGCCATGAGTGTGTCTAACTTCAACAATTAGGCAAGTTGGAAATTCAAAGCCGAAACTGTCTGGATGGGTATGGTAGTAATGAGTGAAGGACAATCGACGAAGATGGCACCTGGTGACCAATACTGGCTAGGTAGATACTGCCACAGTAATAAAGGGTATTTTGTCAACACGCTGGACTAAATTCATCAATAGAAAAATTTAGTAAAAAAGATAAAGAAAAAGGCTAAAGACTCTACAAAGAAGAAACGAGTGCAAAAGTAATACCCAAGATGATATGAGCGTAAAAGGGTGCCAATCAGCAAATTAGCGCGAGCTGCATCAGCTTACATAATCACATGAGACTGGTGCATCATGCATCACTTCACTTTATTTGTGGTGATAGTAACTTTTGCTACACTCTAAACATATATTGAAGAATCTCTCGAAGCCCGAGGTTTGGCCGAGTTACTAGCTCTTCAGAACCAACATTTCACTATAAGCAAACAAATTCTTGAATTATCAATCTTCTCCATTAGCATTTCACCATGAGATTCGCTCCAATTCCTATTATTCTTTATGTTTCTTTTTTTTTTCTTCTATTGAGACAGATGTAGATTAATTGCAGCTCGATTGAGTGCAGCTCGACTACATGCACCTCGACATTCCAACACAACTACACACTCCATTAAAATATGACTTACACAAATGCCATGAGATCTCTTAATACCCTCATGAATGAAATAGGAGATTTCAGCGAAAATTATGCTCTCAACTAGTTACTACATTATCCAACAGATAAAAGCCTAATTTGTGAACAAGTTCGGAATGGTTTATTAGCTTTCCAGAGCCCTTGAGGACCTGGTTTTTGTCCTTTTTTGGCATTCCATTCAATCAGAGCGGTTTCTCTTTTTTTCTTTGATGTTACTATCTAATACCAATAAGAAGGCAGAGGCTTAAGCTAGCAAATATCTGCGTGTATACCAGCGGTACAGAGTAAAATAAAGGGCAGAGAAAACCGCTCCAAGAATGTTTTCCATCAATGACTTGCCTTCAAAAATTTGGGCTACAAATTCAAATAGGCACTTCTTCTTCTCTTTTGTGTCTGTGTCAACACCGAAGTTGTGATAGACCTCAAGTAAATTTATCTCCAGTCTCCCTAAATCTCACGCATTCAGTGGTTAAAAGAAAAATGAACTTTTTCCTTGGGATACAAGCCGGCTCCAACGTAGTGGGTTTATTTTCACAGTATAGAACTCTTGTAATGACAAATTGCGGAATAAAATATCGTGTATTTTCTTCAATTTATGGGTTTTTCTTTCGCTCCTTTAACTGGAGTTAATTTGTAGAAAGAATGAAGATCTTTTCACTATTCAAAAAAGGAACAAGAATTATCAAGTATAAAAATGCATCAAAGAGAATTATGGTATTCGTAAACCTAAACGAGATCTAAGGCATTGAATCAATGCCTGCAAACTGTCTATATACACGAACCAACTCCAACTCCCCAAGAAGGATAAAAAATATTTTCCGGCCTTAAATATCCATCTGATACTAATGGTCGTTAAGACTTTATCTAAAGTCACATGCCAGTATTTGTACCGTTATTGCCACATAACGTTTCTGTCCAGTAGTCACATAATTCCCATTAACATTAACTTATAATCCAGGATTTCTTATCTCCCATTGATTTAATTATATTGATAAGCGGGAGTACCGGTGTAAGTCGATGTGGCTACTCCAACTCCAATACAGTCTGGCTTGGAGAAGTTCGGAGCACCTGAAGCATAAATCTGATACACACCTGCTTGATCATCGACTGGACAAGCAACAAAACTGTTAGAGTTGAAAGTGAGAGTTCCGGTAGTGCCTGGTTCAGTGCCGGGCGTATATTGGAAGGGCATATTAATAGAGCCAGAAGGCGAAGAACCTGAGTGAGCTTGAGTGTATCCCAGTTCGCCTTCGTTAGTTACGAAGACTCCCTGACCTCCAGCAACATTGGTGTAAAGACCAAGTCCAGAATTGGCATCATAGGGACGTGCTAAAAATACAGTGAAGTCCGCATCTAGAAATAGTCAGATATAATAAAAAGCAAAGAGTATAAGATTGATGCTACGATGACATACATTTACTACAATCAGATAGAGGACAATAAGTTGAAGTGTCCTTGCCAATGAAAAATCTCTGACCGTTTGCTGATATAGGACGAAGATGTACGTTTATATCACCACTTTTCGTTGTAACGGCAACAAAGTTGTTAGGAGCAGCGTCTTGGGCAGCAACGGGGGCATCAGCTGGGGCATCAGCTGGGGCAGCAGCTGGAGCAGCAGCAGCAGCAGATGCTGGGGGAGTATCTTGAGCTGGCAATGATTTAGGCGCAGTATCAAGAGAAGCATCATAATGACCATAGCTACCGTAAGCACCATAGGTTCCATACGCTGCATAGGGCAATATCAGTACAGACTTAACAGTGAGTGAAGTACAACATACAGCCGTAATTGTCTAACCCCTCACCATCAAGAGGTGCTGAATGTGCCAACGTAACCAGGGTAGCTGTAAGTAAAGCCGCGTACTTCATGTTTTCTGGAATAGAAGACTAGAACTATTGTATTCGATAAATGTAATAGATGAAGGATCCCTTAAGATGTAGACTGATAAGTCTTTGTTGACCGAGAGACTAAGTCTTTGTTCGAGATTGCTTGGGATGGGTGGGAGAAAAAGTCTTTGGAGAGGAGCTGGCTGGCCGTTTTATGTCTACCATTAGACGGTCATTCCTTCCTCCTTCCGACATTTCCAGTTTCCTTCGTCCCTTTAATCCCCAAACTGGCACTTGCTTACTGTGGATGAATCAATCAATGAAGTACTAATTTCGACGTAATAATAACACCGAAAATGAAAGAACAAAGCATGAAGGTCCTGGAAACCTCTTTCTTCCAAATCTATTACGATCTAATTATACATCTGGATGATGGATTGTGTTTTAAAATCAAGGGATGCGTATATTAGGGAATTAGACTGTACAATAATATGCTGTTTATGTCTGTTGTCCATCCGGAGTCAGATGCCAAGATCTCGAACTGTCAGGTGTGAGATTAATCTAGAATCAATCAAATTGATTGGCTGCCCTTGTGACCAAAGCTTGAGGCTCGGAACGTGAAGTTAAATACTCCGAAAATGAATCTGCATAATTTTATGCATACAACGCGCCCCACTCTCATCCTCGTCTAAATGCCCTTTTCTATCGTCCCAGCAGCAATTGTATTTACACTAGTGCCCTGATTATTTTCAAATTATACAACTATTCATTATTTTATCGGCACACTGCTCTTGATTGAGTCTCGCAAGTTCCTCCGTTTTAAACACTGTCTTGAAACCATCAAAATGAGCCAGCTTAGTGGTAATGTTCTACTCCGAAATTCGGCAACTAACAGCAGGCCTACCTCTCAAAAACTTGAATTTGATAATGAAGACCTATTCAATGCTTGGATGAACTCTGAGACAAACTAAATTGGATGGCTCCTTCGTGATCGATGCAGTGGATCTCGAGAATCCACTGTAAGTTAAGAAATGCTTGAATAATTCATTCTTCGTCATTGATTCCACAGAAATCTAGTCGTGGAATACCAAAAGCCAGGTTAGATTGGCCCTGTAGGTAAATCTCTCCATATAGTAATAAGAAGAAGTGAACACAAACTCGTGGATCTACACCTCGATCACATACTAAGGAATCTATAAAAGTGGATGTAAAGCTTCTGTAAGAGCTTGGAAGTTTTATAGAAACGATAAGATGGATGTACACCACAAGGCCATATACTTGAATCACGCTCCAGGATCTCTAGACACATGGAAACGCTAACGTCTCCCACCTGTCGTAAGAATTGACTTACGGAGATGGTAGCGGCAGGTACCAATTGAGTCTTTAAATATTTGATACAACCAAATGAAGAGACATTGTGTTCTTTAGGATCGGAGACTTCATTTCCGATATAAACATCGTAGTCTCACCGATGCTTCGGGTAGGAAACCGCGAATTCAACAATTTCCGATGAAGTCATCTGAAGAGCAAGGTACAGTTTCAGCTGAAATCCACCCTCGGCTAAATTTTTCATATATTACGAGAAAGCGTCGAAAATTTTCCATCACAACGTAATTGAGTCAAAAAAAATTATTATTAAGAGGGCTACTTGTTTTTTTCATTTCTCTCAGTGAACAACATCTAAGTAGCTGAGCAAGAATGGAAAAAAAGCTGTAGATTTTAGAGGTTTTAGTGTTGCTATTACATCACTGGACCATGTGTTCATCTGATTGGCTAGAGTCAATTTGGCCAGTCAGCTTATAGCAAGTATAGGCCAATGATGTACTACGATCCGAAACCTTAATGGGTCCTCAAAAAGTCGAGTGCAGGAGAGCATTTAGAAATCCGGGGTGTGAATATAATGAAATTGTGGATAGGTTGGAAGATGTCAGATCTAAACTTAGATCCGTGCAAGATATTCTTTGTAAGCTTTCTGCATAATGAACATTTTCACGTTAAGTACCAAGTCCTTCCTCTCTCTAACTTGAAAAATTTAATTTCCAAGAATTCAACATAAGTTTACTGCATCTCGAGAACCAGAAATAAGAGTTATGAGTACATTAAGATAATATTACATACAAAACTAAATAAAATCACCCACTTAATCTTGACCATCTCTCAAAAAACACAGATAAAGGATTGTTAAATCTATCACAAGTTGTTGGCATTGCCTGCTGCAGTTCTCTCCGCGTGAGATCTGCCATGATTCCTTCTATCTCACGATAAGCTCTTGTTTCCCTGAGCTTATCAGATAAATCTTGTGGCACCAATTGAGCGCTGATGACAAGCTAGATCTGCAAAATTATTAACCAGTTTCGTTGCTTCATCTACTTAAACTATTGGATCAGGCTCGTCTGGTTCAGCTGTAGGTGATATTTCAGCTTCAAAACTTAGATCACCCTCGGAAAATAGTATCTCATCTTCATCTGAGCTTGACAAATCAACTTCAGGAGAATCTCCTTGCGGCTGAGAAGATAATTCTCTTTAGCACACAATTATACATATACCTAGAAAGGACAAGTAAGTTCTCGCTTAACAGTTCTGAAAAAAGTCCGGCGATCTTTAATAGGCTATACAAAAGACACCAAGTGTTTGCATAATAGGAATCGACTGTTGGCAAATAAGGAGTAAGCACAGGTTCACGAGCAAGGATTAGTGCCATGTTCAAAAAGCACGGTAGGGAGGCATTGTTCTAATTCAAGCTTTTGCTACGGTTGTTTGAACGCAAGTTGTCAGGACATAGTGCCTCGACGAAGGTTTTTACTAAACAGAATCCGGGGTTTATCATGAGTGTCAGAAATTAGCCTTGAAATATTATGTAAGCTACTAGATCAATCCTTGGTCTATTGAGGTCGTGGAGGTAGGTGTGCTTGTCTCGATACCAATGAGATTCCAAAATCATTGTAGTTGTCAACACCAGCACCTCATAAATTGCTGCACGATTCCACTTCGCCCACTCAGTAGGGCGGTACTAGTTTATCCAAAGATAAGCCCACAAACGAAAATTGTCACGGCTGTAGCACTACCGGAATACTACAGTTACACATCAGTCTATTTTCGGCCGCAGCTTGTCTAATAGCCAGCCAACGGGGGAACAAATGATGGGCATTGAAATGAGAGGCAAAAATCGCGAGAATTACTTCTTCATGCCCCAATCCTGGTTCTGTCCGGCCCGAAGTACTAAAATATCGAGAGCGAGATGGACATAAACATTGTCTAAAGCAATGTGTACGATCAGCACAATTATGAGGCAAAGTTCCCTAGCAAAGGCCAGAAGAAAACTAGTCACATAGAACAACGTTTATAGTTTCGGCGGGATGATAGGCATCCTGAGTACACTTACAGTGATAATTCAACAGAGACGATCTCTCTCTTTGAGCGAAAATCGTTTTAAAAAACAGCTGAAATTACTTGCGCGAGGCGCTGAATGGCATCGTCGACGAGATTGTAGTTGATTCTACCGTCATGTCTTTAATCAAGCTAATTCGGAAAAGTTGAGGGAACTGCATGCGCATAAAAAATTAAACCGAACGTACGCTGATTGATCAGGATTTAATTTCCAGGTTTCAAAGTAAGGAGATTCGATGTATGAAGATTCATCTACACTTGTACTTGGTTCTTCATATACGGAATGGTAAGGTTTTGACTTTCTGATATAATGCCTTGGATTAAATTTTACCATATCTGCATAATTTCTTCTATTGGACAGCTTGATTGTGTAGTGGATCTTAGTTCTCTAGGTTGAACGCGTGATGTATCTACAATTTCTTGTAGGTCCTCTTCAATGTTTTTTGGCTCGTATCTATTTTTGTCACAAGAAATCTGATCAGCATTATCATTATTTTCGGGACCTCTTTCGGTGATAGATGTATTAATGGTAGTGAATTTTAAATTTCGAGAGACTCTTATTTTTCTTGAATATTCATCATAGTATCGAATAGCTTTAGGACCATCCTCGAAACCCGTAAATATTACTTTTCTAACTTTTGGCTCAATTTTAGGTTTTGGTATTTCTTCCAG
>PEDP01001398.1:0-11451 GCA_002918395.1 Erysiphe pulchra
TTCGAAAAATATGATTGTTGTGTTATTGGGAAATCGAAACGCAAAAATTTGGTTTTGTGGAAAAGCCAATTAACTGGATTTTTGATGCCTGCAAGGGGGCTGGGATCTTTGTTAGTAGCATGTATCTTACCAGGGTAGACTCCCTACACTGTTGCCCAGGGTGGGCGATAAGGGCAATTAAATATGAAACATGGATTTTTGAATTGGGCAAAATATTAGAGTTAGAAAAATCGCATAAGATTCTGGGCTGCTTTTTTTCTGAATCATAGAATAAACGTAATTTTATGGAAAATTATGGAAATTTGTAAACATTCATGTAGCTACGATAGATATGTATTTTTCAGGACTGAAAATTGATAAGAATTGTGCAGTGATCTTATTTTTGTTACTAAATTCTGCACGAAATGTTGTTCTTGGCGCGCTATTGAGGATTTCCGTGTAAATAAGAAAAGCTAGGTAAATGTTACCTATTCACAGCATAGTAAAAATCGATCATTAGAATTCTTTGAATCAAAAGACCCCATGGGATTACCTTGTTAATGAGCTCAGGTCTTGGAACCACCCTGTACCTACTACGTATAATAGAGACGTTGCCAATATTGCATCGAATTAGTCTCAAACCAACATACTTGATAACAAGTATAAATTTAATTTAGATAAGTTGCCTGTACCTTTTATGTCTTATTTCAGTGCAGTAGAACCAGATGACTCTATTCAAATGGCTGTGAAGCAATCCAGAAAACAGCCTGCGAGGTGTACATTGGTTGGCTTCCAATTTAGATGTAAAGCGACTAGATCTAATTCTGGCACAACATACTACTTCTATTGCTGTCAAGACAAAATACATTCGGGAAAGCCTTCATCGACCAGGTGGTGAGAAAGGAGTAAAATGGATCAGTTTGGATGTAATAGTGGCTAGCATTGAAGCCCTGTCTCACAGAACGAATTCTTATTTTAAAGCTACGCCATTCATGTCATTTACCTTACACAGAAATCCATTTTTCCCCTGAAATCTAGGATTTATTGATGCGCGAGTGGATGTGATCAAAGTTTTAGGGAAATTTCAGAAAGATTTGAATTTTAAAAATTTTAAGAAAATTAGTAAAATATCTCCCCTAATAGACTAGCAATGAGGTAAGTAATAGATCAGGCCCATACGGCCATCCAACTCAAATTACCTGTTAAGAAAGGAACTTTGTCTCTAGCTTTGTTACAAGCTATAACAAAACGAAAATGTCGGCTTCCACTTGTGTATAGGACATCTTGAGGATAGGTTAAATGGGGTTTTTTTTTCCCTTTTTTCCACGGGACTCAGAGTGGGCAGATTGATTTAGTCAACGTCTGTCTCAGCTCTGAAAAAAGGCATCTTTTCCATATCCTTTTTTTTTGTCATACGAGTCAAGACAACAAGTTCTTTTTTTCCCCCTTCTCCATTGTAATCGGTAAAGCGTATTAGCATCCGGAAAAATTCGAAGGTTAGCACACTAAATTTTTGATGACATGAGGAAAATGAAACAGTTTAGTTCCGAGATATAAAATTGAATCAGTTACTACATAAATATGGTATTATTTAGAACCTTGCTAGTAGCAAAAATAAGTCGATTTATTATGTGCGAACTTTGGCAAATTCCAGAATGATAAAAATAAAAATTTTTGTGTACCACGTTTAGAAAACTCCTCTATCTAGACTTTTTTTTTAATTTCTTTTATTTTTTTTTTTTTTTTAAAAAAAAAAGTACTTTGTTAACATGTTCGCTTGCTCATTCCAACTTTGAACTCCTTTTGTAATCAAATTCCATTTTGAACCCCCAAAACTCCTAAAGTTAATCTATCACAACGATCTTATTTCCTAACCAAACGCCATCCACCGTTTCTTGATCTTACTAAAACACTTTTTATAAAGCTAAGAGACAAAAAAATAACCTCAAAAATGCTTTCGAGATTCCATTGAGAAAAAGCCGTGTTATGAGCTATTCATTATATACAATACAATGCCAAATTAAATAATATTTGAATTTTAATTTTCATCGATCACTACCTTATTCTTTGTGAACGATTTTCCTTAGGCCTCTTATTTTTAATCTTGTCTTTTGGTAGTTCTAAAGATGAATCTTTGAGCTGTTCCATCATGAACGTCAGCATATAGTTATCCATCGGTTGGATCGGATGGCCCCATGCATTAAGTTCAACTTCAATGGCTTCCATCGTGGGGTTATTAGAATTAATTGTTACATTCTGTAGAGGACTACAAATAGTATCTTGCCCCGCAGTTTCAGTTGCAGAGGGTAAATTTTCATCAAAGTCTCCAGCATTGGTCTGCACAATTTCTCGCTCAGCTAGTCTTGCTGCAATAACGTCTTCTTTATCTTCAGCCAGGGCAAAATCATGATGTACATCCTTGCTATCAGAGACTCCAAGAACCCGATCTACAGCAGCATTGGCGGCTGCATCAGTCCCTGCAAAAAGAGATTCATTTTCAATCATTTCTTTCACTGAAATTTTCTTAAAGTAATCAGTCGTAAAGTCTCCCTCCTGAATAACCACATCATCAAGCATTCGCTTCTGGTTTGCTTTTCGTAGATATTTGTTTCAATTGTATGTTCCGAGATAAGACGATAGATGTGTACATCCCTAGTTTGTCCAATGCGATGGCATCGATCTTGACATTGCTTATCCATTGCTGGATTCCAGTCAAGATCGTAAAATATTACAGTATCAGCACCAGTAAGATTAATTCCTAATCCACCTGATCGACTTGAAAGAATGAAGGCCAAGATCCTTGTGTCGTTATTAAATCGATCAGTAAGAATCTGACGTTGTTCAATCTTAGTACTGCCATCAAGACGTAAATACTTATGTCCATGAATATTTAAAAATTGCTCAAGAATATCAAGTACTTTAGTCATCTGAGTAAAGATTAAAGCACGATGACCTTCTGCCTGTAATTTCCGGAGTAGTCTATCTAGACTCTGTAATTTACCACAATCATACTGTAACAAGCGTTTATCTGGAAATTGAATCGAAAGTCTCATTCGAGCTTCGTGAAATGGATCTATTTTCGAATTGTCAATATGATCTTGAATCATAGCTAATCCTCGAGATGTCAATGTAAAAAAATTTATATCTTTAGCAATAACTGCAGGTGTTGAGCAAGCAAACCTTTGAATGGTACTTTTGAAGGCTTCAGCCCGGTCAGATACTGGCTTGATAAGATCTCTCATAACTGGTGAATCATTCATGAGCCAATGTATATGCTGATCTCTTCTTTTAGGTCTAGGGTTAAGCTCATTTAGCTCTAGTGATAGGAGCTCAATAAGCTGGCTACCATAGATCGGTTTCTGTTGTCGCCGAAGTGCATTCAAATATACACAGTGTTGAAGTTCCTCAAATCGGTTCCATTTTGATGAACTCTCAAGGTAGGTTAAATTCGATTGTACTGTTGATGGATCGAATTTAGTACTAGCCTTTTGAGCCCGAAGACGTTGAGCTTCACGAAGGTCCATAAATTTTCGTTGAGCACTTAAAACGGTAGTACGTGAAGTCGCATAATCCGATAACCTCTCATGTTTAGTAGGTACTAAGTTTAAGAACTCAAGTCTAACTTTACTCATAGGATCTTCCCTTAAGAGACGCCTTCGAACCAATAATTCCTTGATTTCAAAATCAGCAACCACTGATCTTTCCATTGGCAAAGAGGTTAAAATTGGCCGGTCAATAAAAAGATCAGGGTGATTACAAACTTTTCGAAGCTGCATTAGGCAATTTATGATCGATAGGTTATTTCCAAAAGCTAAAGTCTCTTTTGTATCATCACGACTTAGAAATCCATCATATAATTCTCTTTGTCTTTTAGAAAGACGACAGAATTCTATATGCTCAAACTTGGCAGGCATTTGTTTCTCAACATCAGCTTTTAATCTTCGCAAAAGATAAGGTCGAAGAATCTTGTGAAGTTTACCAATAATACTCCAAGATTCATTATCCATTTGTTCTCGCCCATGTTCTAGAATTTGTTCTGAAGGTTTTTTAAACCAGTCTTGAAATTCTTGAAGATCTGCAAACCCACCCACTCCTTGATTTGTCCCATCAGAGGGCATCAGAAAGTAGAGCAGTGACCAAAGCTCTGTCAAATTATTTTGTAATGGAGTTCCAGTGAGCAGTAATCGAGCTCGAGTGTTGAATGTTAGCATTGTTTGCCATCTCTGCGAGTTAAAGTTTTTAATATTATGAGCTTCATCTAATATCATGTAATGCCAACGACGTCGTTTGAAAACTTGTTGGTCTCGGATAATTAATTGATACGAAGTGATACAAACATTCCACATATCTTTATTTTTCCAACCTATTCGCTTCTTTTTACGTTCTTCTATACTGCCATAATATGTCATAATTTTGAATCCAGGACACCACTTTTTGAATTCCATTTCCCAGTTTAGCATTACACTGGTTGGCACAATTACCAAATGAGGACCCCACTCTTCATGAACACAAGCGAGATGAGCAAGCAAGGCTATTGTTTGTATAGTTTTACCAAGTCCCATTTCATCCGCTAATATTCCATTGGTATTATTTGCATATAAGCCAGCTAACCAATCTAATCCATAATGTTGATACTCTCTCAATGTACCCCTCAAAAGAAAAGGAACTGATGTTTTTATCTGACTATCGGGCTGATACTTTGCGCCCTTGATATTATTAGAATTAAAAATCTCTGATTCAGGAGATAATGAAGGATCATTTTGAAATAGAGAGTTATTGGCCGTCGTCGATATTTGAGGGAGTTCAAAATCTAAGTTCTGAGAAGGGATAAATTTGTTAGTTTGCCTAAGATGTGTGGGGCTTTTTATGAGTGAATCTTTATGATTGTGATCGGATACTAAGGAGTCAATATTTTTGTTCATCAATACACCATTTATCTGTGGGCAATAATCATTTTGAGTGTTTTTGGGTATAGCTTTGATACCATTTGTATGTGATCCATCTTCACTTTGAGCAGTTTCTGATATGACTTTCGTAGGAACAATCTTCACTTCGACATTAATTTCAAGTAGATTATCTTGTTTTTTCTCTTCGGTTATCTCACTAGGGTTTGAGCCTTTCAGAGGCTTGACTTCACCAAGATCTAGTGTTTTCAGCTCTGTCTTGGTCAAAAATCCGAGAAGACTGGTTTCCCCAGCATCATCTTCGTCATCTTCATCATCCATACTATTTTCATTTTTTTCATTACTGGAGATACTTTCATCATCGGTATCCGTATCCATTGACTCATCACTATCATAGATTGGATTTACTTCGTTTTCACGATTAACATCACCTTGAGTCTCTAGTTCCGCATTTGAGATGTTTTCTACATATGTAACTGTATTATCCGACTGACCACTACCTAGACTTGATAGAATTGCGTACTTCTCACGAAGCTGCTCAACAGTAAGTAGGTCGTCCTCTTCGGTATCAAATAAAATTTTTTCCTTATTAATTTCTGAGTTTCCCTGTGAAATCTTACCCTCGCTAATAATACACTCTAACTGCATTGTCATTTCATCATCAGTATCAACAAGAGACTCCACCTCATCTTCATCATCAGTCATGACGTTTGTGTTCATGCAATCTTTTTGTTGTTGTAATTTTTGCTGTGACTTGTCCACGGCTTCACTTAATGCTTTGCGCACACGTGCTTGTTCTTGTATTTCCCACTCCAAGAGACGCCTTCGATTAACTTCTGCTACAACATTATCCCAGGTTCCTCGTAAAGTTCTCATTACACTTTTATAACGTAATTGAGAGTCCATGGTAAGCTCAGCCTCAAGCTGTTCCGTTGTCTTAGGTTGTCGGCGAAACCATTCGTCAACACAAGCTTCAGCAATTCGTTTCGCTTGCTGCCGATGACTTTTTTGTTCTATTAGCATTAATTTTCTAAAACAAGTCATAGCCCGACTTAAATGATCGCGATGAGAGTATTGAGTGGGAATCTTTTGTGAGTCTTCTACTTCGTTGAATATGTGATACTTGCTGTATTCAAGAATTCCACCAGGTTCAGCAGCCCTCTCTGCACGCAATATTGTTAGGGCATCTTTTGAGGCACTGTCTGGTGGATACTCTACTGGAGTATCGGGATAAAAGAGACCACCTTCATTTATATGTCTTTCTCCATCATTTCGAAAATATTCCCGTAAATTTGAATAGCGACTTGGTCGTGTAAGAACAAGACCAGGATGTGTAATGGGTAATTTCGGTGGCTTTACACGAAGCCTTATCCTTGCTCTTGTTCCTGTGCTTTGATCGATGTCTTTTCCTGATTTATTGATCTTCTTGGACTGGGATATTTCATTAGAAGACACTGAAGATTTTGGAACCAGAGATTCTTTAAGTGTATACGTAGAGTTTTTGGTAAAATTATTTTGAAGAGGTTTGCGATTATAAGCCTTGGGTGATGCGTGCCTTATCGATGACTTTGGTCTGGGAGTACCTGACAGAGACCTCTGAGATACATTACTTGATGTGAGTACATTTTTTGAAGATTTTAGAGGGTATGAAAGGGTACTCTTCACTTCCTTACCGTACCCTTTAATCCTAGTGGAGTTTGATTTATGAGATGCTCGTGTCGATCTTTTTTCAGAGGGAGGTTGTATATTTAATGGAATTGAATTCACGCGTCCAGAGCGTCTTCTGCCTTCTATAGTGAATGAAGAAGGACCATCAGCAAGAGATTTTTTCCATGGAGGCGATTCGGGTTTTTTCCGCTCAATTCGACGTTTCTTATTAGGGTGTTCTTCGGTACATTGTGCATCATCCGGCAACTGTTCTGGGGCTAAAATCTTCGCTTTCTCCTTCATATCGCCGAGTTAATATAAGTGGAATACAATGAAGGCCTCGGAAAATATTGTATCTATTTCTGTAACAAAGCAACATTTGATAAAACGCGTGTAGTCACGTACTCAATCTGGAGGCACACTTTGGGATTTATGCTATTTGTTTTTGAGTATGATCAATAGAATTAATTTTCTAGCAGGGTGCACAGACCACAACAATCAAATTTAATCCAAGTATGTAGTATATTGCTCAGATGTATCAAATGTACTTAGAAGCCTAATATCAGAAAAAGGTCACATATCTATGGAAATAAAATCATTTAAAGCTTATACTTATAGAAGATGCTTTATCGCAGACTTTTCACACCCTCCGCACACCCGCTAAGATTAAGGATTCAGGTTGCCACAAGACAACAGCTCCGATGGGCTGGAAGTGCAACGATTACATCGACAGAGCCTGAGTATCCAACGCTGGTCAGTTCTTTCCTGCTTCTAGATTTTATTTAAGGCGATAAAATAGCAGTGTTTGAAGAAGGATTCAATATGCGTAGAAAGCTGATATTCTTGGACAGACAGATCTTGAAGATCCTGGAATGGTTGGTTCTAGCTAATTTTATTTTGTTACAATGAATAACCATATTAGAATGGAGGATATGTAAATCCACCCCGCATAAAGAGGCAATTCCGCGACCCCTATGCAGATTGGTGGGACAAACAGGAACGTCGAAACTTTGGGGAGCCAATTCATGAAGATAATGATATATTGGGCATGTTCAGTCCTCATGAGGTAAGTGTCAGCAGTACAGGATGTATTTCTCTCTATTCTTCTCTATAAAACTATGAACATTCATGTCAATTTAATAACTCTTTACTTCTTAATCTCTGCATAGAAACATGCTAATTCGCTGCCTCAAGTACACTCATGTAAAACCAAAAACAGCCTTTTTTCAGATAGGAATCTTCATCAGCGCTGTTTTTGCACTTGCAGCATCTGTGAATATGCTGTATAGGCTAATTTTTCTATTCCTTCTACGCAGTTCTTGAGTAAAAGCTGATCACATTGTTCTCTAGCTATCCTGATAGACCTTCAGTGGCCAAAAGGTATGAAGGTGGACTACAAAGAGAACTTGGTGGCCCGGATACGGTTGGGGTAAGACCTTGAGTAACTATTCTACTCTGAATATAAATCTGATGTGAATTAGGCTAGAGCTTTGGAAGATTAATGCTGCAAGTTAATTGTACAAAAGAAAGCCCGTATAAAATACACATGACGAATCATTTTTTTGTACACTCACTCGTCCCTTCCATATTTTGTTCTCACACTAGCTAGCTTTTTTGATATGCAAAAACTTCTTTTTCATCATCCAGTCCCTCTAATCAATTGTACGTACTTGAAAATAGTACAGAATTGGCTTTTCAATTTTTGCTTTAATTACTATAAAAGTTTTTTATCCAAAAGACTACTAAGCATGCGCTATAAAAGCTGGGATGTCCTTTTATTTCCTGGGTCATCCAAGATTCCGCAGCAAGAGTTTAAAACTTCGTGTCATGTCATTCCAGATCTGGGTAGGTCTTAACAAAATATAAGTCATGAATTATGTCTTAACGAGAGATGTAGAAACAGAGCATCTACAGTCAAATTCATTACTTCCTACTATGACTTGCTTCGTCCCTAGTCTAGAAGCTGGCCATAATTTCAGAGTCTCAATCCATAGTTGGGAAAACCCAGAGATTAGTTTTGATACACTGGGATTGAGAAGACTTCAAGGAAAAGTCTCTTTCGAGGCACGAATTTTTATCGATGGAATAGAATCTGGGTAATTTTTCCAGCCAAACCTTGTTATCTTCTCGTTGATAAATCTAGGTCCAAAAAGTTTGTAAAAAATGGTCCCTGGCCAACCGTTATAGAAAATAGTACAGGTCATTCTCATTTGATCTCGCTACAGGATTGAACTGAGGTTTTCTAGTGGCAAATGAACTTGGGCAGTTTGAGCCGCTGAAGTTTCCGGTCTTCCATCAAGAGCTACTCTCTCAAAGCTACTGGAGCCCTATCGATAATCTTGGTCGGCTTAGAATTGTTTTATCCGAAGGCTTTATCCGTGAAAACGATAATCAATTTGAGCGAGTCAGAAATATCATTTCATTTTCTTTTCAGCACGCCCCAATCCGTAAGTTATTGTTTTGAATAAAAGAGTAACTTCGAATAAATTTTTTTGATTAAAAAATGGAACTCACCTCTATCCTAGATCTATTAGAAAAATCTTCCATTGCTTGGCCTAATGCATCAATGTGGCAACAACCCACTCATGTTGAGATACAACAATCACGAGACTGCTCTCCAGCATTTACAGAAAATATCAGCGATTCAAGGAGCCAACCTTCACCTCATGTGTTAACAGATACTCAGATGACCGATCACCAAAATTTAGTCTTGACTCCCAAGGCACCTAATCAAGAAAAGAACACACACGAGGATCATCTTACAGAGTCTACGTGCAATATTTTTAAGAATTGGAATGAGAGTACTGTAGATCTCTTTGCGCTGGAATATTTACAGCCCGACTCTTTAACACATTCACTATCTCTTCCGGTAACTGAATTTCTATCAGGGGAAAGTTCTCTGGAAAGCATATGTGAAAGTATATTCTCTGCTCCAGTAGGCAATAACATTACGCAACATGACGAGAATATCAGTAGAGAAGTTGATATTATAGCGCCTAATAAGATCATGCTTTGTGGATTTGAAGATCGTAAGTTGAAGGACTTTTTCTTGGCGGAAAATTGACAAATAATAGATGATTTGGCTATGGATGATAATTTTTATCCGACTCTTGACCCAGACATGTTTTCTATTCCTAAGGCTGATAAGATAGGAATATCAGAATATAGATCAGAATCAGAGACAAACTTGACAAACATTACTTGCTCGGAATCTCTAATCACTAAAGAAAAACAATCTTTTTCTTTAGCATTACTCGGATCGCAAGATGCTATCTGCTCTGAAAATGCCAGAAATCCAGGCTGAGATTAAGATCTATTGCAGGAAAGCACTTTTATTATATGGGAATCCCAATTGGGTTGCTGTATTGGAAAAAAAGGAGATGAGGGTTTGATCTAATATAGGATATTGAAGGAACGGAATGTTAAAAACGTAGGTACGACTGGACAAAAATTTGACGTATTCAGATAAATGTATGATTAATAGAAATTTGCTTTAAGCAAATAATTGGTAAGATTAAAATCGAGTAAATTGTCGGAATGAATCACAAATGTAATTTGTATTCGGATAAATTGATATATGACCTAGTAAAGATAGAATACATAGCCGCATTGTACAAATCCAAATATCTAGAAGCATTTATTAATATTACCATTAGGGGGTACTCAGATATCTAACTCGAAATCTTCTTTAAGAGTCTTGCTTAACATTGATCTTCAAAAGTGCATGTTCCACGTGAATTCTATGCACAATTTACAATGCGAAACTTCAAGAAAAAACCATGATTCTTAAAATTTAGATTTGAAGCCCAACATCATGACTTTATCAACAGTAAGTTGCAATTTTAATTAAATATGCTAGTAAAATATTTAAATCTGAATTTAATTTTTATTTTTTAGTTGAAATATATGGAGGAGAAATGATGTTATGAATAAAATAAAAACATGTAATTTTTAAGCTCATTTTAACCAAAAAGAAAAGCCTACTGCTTTCAACACCTTTTTATTTTCTAAAAACTCGACTATAGTATTTTGGATTGAATGCTTTATCTATTTTAGTTATTAGTAATTTAATTGGATAAAAATTAATTGATGTAAATATGGGGATGAGAGTTTTAGGGAATGATTATTGAGACCATATTAAGGGTCCCCAAACGTCTCTTTTGACATCTAGTTTAACTCTGTAGTTTAAATTTAGACTTTACTTACGTCAGTTTTATGCACGATTTGTAATCTATTTCCTCATCAAAATCTTCAAATTCACAACATGTTCAGATTCGAAGCCCAACATGATCTTCTAAATAGTAAAATAATATATTCAAAATCCCCGATAATTACTCAGTCTTCAAATCTGAATTTAACTGACTTCTTTTCATGAAATAAACTTCTAGTCAGAATTACACACTGAGAAAAAGAACCCTTATTAGGAAGGATCAGACTCAGAATTCGATTTGCGAGAGGATTAATCAGCAAAAACCACACCAAAATCTTTAGATTTACAACTTCTCCAGACTTTGATCGCATTATCACCATCAATATTTGTCCAACCAAATTTTCAATAACTTAAAAATTTATCGTGTTCAATACTTTATCACATTAAAAATTTACAGTATGTAAAAATGTTGAGAAGTGGTATTTGCAGGCCCACAAAATTATTTATTCTCGACTTGTAAGCAGAATTATGCTTACATAATTATAGTGCGGTCCATAAGCGAGATTGAGATCGCCCATATGGATGTGCGTCATAACCGAGTAAACGAACTGGTAAAAAAGGCTTTAGATATAGGGAAATGTTATTTGCCCACCTCAAGAAAATTAAATGCCCTCCCCACTTTGCACAATTCTGGGACACCTGGATCTTTAATTGGTCTTCTAAAATTTTGGACCAATCAATACTCTACATTCCTTACTATTTGTCTACTTC
>PEDP01001399.1:0-11446 GCA_002918395.1 Erysiphe pulchra
TACAGGAATCCAACCTGTCACTCTTAGAAAGTCCAACCAGCACCTGACCACTTGCGCCACCAGCTTATTTTCATTAGGGTTTGTGTATTTGGAAGTGCAGAGCCTTCACTCTGACTTCCTGGGATAGTCGTGGGGATGCTTCGTAGAGAGGGTGAAGGGTGATAGGGGTTTGTGATGTAGAGACGAAGCCGACTGAGTCCCGCGAGAATGAATGAGGATCCTGGAGGGTAGGATGATTGCCTCTCTGCTTGGCTCCTTTCTAACGAGAGAAAGAGTTCCCAAGCGCCACCACGTGGAGGTGCAAAGTAAGATTTGACGCCTTCATTATGAGACCCATTGGTGTCAGTGGCAAAAACATTTCGCGTCAATCTAAATTTGGTAAAGTTTATATTATGCATCTGTCAGCCTTGTTGATTGCTGGCTGCATAACTTTATTCTACAGCTGGCGCCACCCTAATGCATCATTTATACCTCTTTGTAAGAAATGTTGGTATGAAAAAATATTTTTTATTTCGATTTTTGTTCAGATAGCGAGCGCTCAAGCGTACGTAGCTTCACTTAAACTGAGGAATAAAAATAAATTCAATTGTAAGTCAATAGAAGCATATTTTTTATTCTACTCAGATAATTTTCTTGCGCTATCGTTGATGAGGTGTACGCTCACAAAATGACCAAAAAAGTTCATGATCCTGTGACATTTCGCTTAGCATTCTCTGCCTTGGGTAAAATTTGTGACATGTGATAAGTTGGTTTGAATCATTTCGCCAAAGTTAGTTACTAACTATGTCCACCTTAGTAGTTATCTACCATGAAACAACACGAAGTTGGAAGTCGCTCTAAACTATTGTTTCCATTCTGCACCGCCTGGAAACTTAGAACTTTGTGTAAAGATCTTTCCCTTCTTTGTTTGGACTCGAATCATAATACCTGCTATGCCCTCGACGACTAGAGCCGAGAGGCATTTGTCACTAGCATTTTTTTCGCGCCTTGTCTTGACATGCAGGGAAAATAGGTGACCCGACTCTAAGAAAGACAGCAGTTGATGACTTTATCAACTAAGTCCGAATCAAATCCATGCCGGAGCTTACTGAGGTCTGTACAGGTATTAGCAGAGATACTAAGTCCAAAAGGAATGATTGAGATATCCTGTTTCACAGTGGATGGGTCAACCTTGAAGATGATGGCTAGGTAATCGCACCCCGAATGTTTTGATAGTTTCACATGAGTGACTAAGTTCTGTCTATTTTGAACTTAATGAGGTTTTCTGTCTTTTGTGGTATGGAAAGATTATATTATACGGTTTAATTGAATGTAAATGTGGGTTTATCGGATATGAATTTCTGTTGATAAAAATGTCTATTCCTTTGATCTCTCTCGCAACTTTCTGTCTCTAGCTGAGACCCTAAATTGACAGGCAATAGATCTAAGTCGAATTTACACTTGATGTTAAGTGTTTTAGTTTGGGACTAGTTGAATGATCGATTAGATTTTCTTCTTATAATAACAAATGAGCAAGAAACGAACTGGTCGGCTCCAAAATTGATTTCTTCAACAAAGTCATCGAACAGATCAAGTGACGGCATTTGGCACTCTAGAGTGTCTCTGACAGGTCATAAATGCCACAACTTGCTTGTTGGTGAGGAAATCGCCGATGTCACGGCGACAACATGCATCTTGAACAAAAACGAGTGTTACGTTCCATTTCAAAGAATAAGAAACAATTTAAGACAAATGATTGCTGAAATGATGGCAAGAAAATATGAGGATGATAGAATAGATAGGTAAATAATGATTGGAGGATAATAAGTCGGCAGATGAAATTTTCTATGGGGGCAGACAATAAATATACACGTATAAAATTCAGAATAACGCGCTATCCCTAAAAAGAGCGACTAATTACTAACAATGCAAGTGACGTGTGACGTTTTGATGAAATTTTCATGCCCAATACGGTTCAAGCTTTAAAAGGTATCAATCACATGACCTTGCTATTAAACATTACATTATCATGAGGTTTCTCATAAGACTGCTCGGGTGTAAATTTGAACGCACCAAATAGCCAACTATCTACGAGAGAACTACTCGTCGCGCTGACTGACAAAATAATTATCAGTATTTTAATACATTTATTCCTTAACCAATTTTTTTTGAAGTGATTCCATTGATTGAACTGTTGTGCCCAGTATTAATTAAGATCTGGTTTATTAACTGATGTAACAACGCTTCGTGGAATCCCTATGTCTACCTCTTACCAATGTGTGTATTACGAATGAAGCGCTTGGTTCAAGTTATGTTTAGAATTTATTCCGTTTAGACTCACAATAGCTTCCTAAGGTTGCTTTATGTGCGTTACGGCTCGTTTTCTTCTTGAATGGCAAGCTATCTTTTTGAAAGATCTTAATTCCGACCCTCCACTACTTCAAGATTTAAAAAATCATTTTTTATTACTAGGGAGAAGTCATCCATTATAGGTGAACAAAATGGCGTCAGACTTTAATACGGGCGACCCTTGGAATTGGAGCGTTGATAGAGTAGTGCAGGAACTCTGTACAAGTAACCGTACTTGGCAACCTCAATCTCCAGCTATGCCTTTAATATCGAATCCTGAATCTCTCGAGGCTATTCTTAGAGACCAGGAAGTAACTGGAAGTGTTCTTCTCAAGGAAATTAACATGAGTGTCTTGAAGGATGACTTTGGTATCAAGGCTCTTGGTCGCAGGTCATTCATAATGTCAGCCATTGATCAGCTCAGAAATATGAGCCTTATTTACAGTTCTTGCATGGACAAGTCCGCACCAAATATTTTAAATTCAGAGCTTGGTAGAGGCTTACAAGAGGTGCTTTGTCAAATTCAACAGAAAAACTTTGCGAATCCACCATCGTTCTTTTCACAGCCTACACAGCACATACTACACTCTGACCATGTCAGTGAACTGTCTCCGGGAGCTGATGGCCAGCCTTTAAAATCAATTATTATTCCTGAACAAGAAGAGAAAGAAGATACAGATATTGATTTAACAACAAGCTTAAGGGATGATAATACTGCACAGAAACGGGTAAAAATGACTTCTCCAATAATCTCCCAAAATGAGGCTACGATGTCAGAGGAAATTTGCCAAGAGAAAGATTCGATTGTTCACAACACCAGTATTACGGCATCTATAACTAGTCCTAGATCACCTTGTAACTCTCCTGTTAAAGAAGTGTCAGAAAAATGTGGGATGAAGAGAAAACGTATTGCACCGACATGGGTCTCACCTATCACTAGTTTAGTTGCTTCTCTACAAGATACTTCTATTCAAAACCCTCCATCTGAGGCTGAACATGATGTGACTGATCTTACACCTTTAATTCAACAATCCTCATATCCTGAACCCCTTCCAAAGCCAGGTGTTATTTTTAAAGATCCCGATGGTCGGAAAAAAATAATACCTATCCTTCAAGTTAGTTCCAGTTCTAATAAAACTATTGCTGAAAAGTCGATACTGGTCAGAGATGAGTCTGAAACCAATCAGATTTTTCCCCTAGGTCAAGATTTAAATAACAATGAAAATTCTGCAGTAAAGTCACTTAATTCAGGCATCTTTCTCGGAAAGAAGAAAATGAACGTAGATAGTATATTTTATGATGGAACCTCTGTCGGCAGTGAGATAAAAGATTTAGATGACCCAACTATGTTTTATTCGGGGTACAAGATTATAACGAAAGGCCGCCGTCTTTATGTTCATGGACGCCTAAGGTATTTCCTTCGTTCGCAGCAACAAGAAATTATGTCTGAAGGAAAAAAATGTTTCATCAAAATTCCATATCCTAGAAGCCTAGTTCCTAAATTTAAAGATCAATCATTTAGCTTGTATCGCGTCACTATAGATGGCAGAGTAGTAGTTCGACGAGAGGTCAAAATTGAAGCATCTACTCATAATATTCAATCTTTAGGTAGCGAACGTCTAGTATTTTTTAACACATTAAATCAGAATTTTCTTGACCAAATTGGTACAGGAACCGAGTTGGATTACAACTCACTAGAAAAGTATAAGTTCCTTGAAGGTGGTGATGAAGTATTGCCACTTTATGGTGAGTCCGATGAAGATAATGAATTTGATGAGGCTACATGGAAAGAAATTGAAGCTGAGTACGGTGAACATGAGCGACCAAGACAAAGTCTTAGAAAGCCACCCTTAAGTAAGATTGAAGTAGAACAAGCTATTGACGCTGGCATTGCTGACATTGTGAACTCATGGAGGACGAAAAATATATCTAAGAGAGAGCGGAAAGCTTGGCGGCTTTGGCACCAGTCTCGCCGTTCAAAAACTAAGCATGAACAAATTGCCGCAGCTAAGATAGATCTAAACCATGCTAACCAGTACTTAAAAAAAGTTAGAGAAAAGATTCTTGAAGAGATCTGGACAAGTAAGTTGCAAGTTCGAAAACAATTAGGCAGTATGGAAGCTAGTATTACTAGTCGAGAAGAGCTAAAGTGGAAAATTAATATTCTTAAACAAAGAACTCAGCCATATAAGCCACCTCCAGCGCCTCCAAAATCTAAGGTCAGGAAAGCTGTGACAGAAAAGGTTACCATTGTTGATGATATTGAGGGCGAAAGCATTTCTACTAGTGAACTAGAGATTTCTGATGACGATGACGATGATGATGATGAGTTTGATGACTTTATTGATGATGAAGATGATGAGACAATTGAAACAGGAGCACATTTACACGAACTTAACTTTGCTGATTCGGAAAATGACGAAGTTATACTATCAGATAGCAGCGTGCCAGATGAGCCAGTCTTTTCACCTTCAACACTATCTCAGAAAGAGAAAAAACCACTTGAATCATCTCAAGGAATATTGAACAGAAACTCTTCTCTAAATAAAACTCATCCTCGAAAAATAGAAGACATTAAAGTAGCGAGTGAGATAGTTTACATGTCGCCTATGAATTCTGCTAAGAATAATGCTACTAAACTAAAATTTAGTAGACCTGACATTCCAACTTCTCATAAATCAAACAAAAGTGAAATTATTGATCTCACTTCGGGTGGCATCTCAGATGATAATGAGAACATTAAAGCCCACGACTTCTCTACTCCTTCAAATTCTAGCAAAATTCCTTTCATCGATATTACTGTAAGCTCTGAAGATGAGAGTACATCCAAATGCAAATCTCAATCTATAAAGTGTCTTAACTCTTCCAAAAAACACGAAAAATCACCAATTGAATCAAACGATAGCACTAGTCCTAATCATCCGAAGAAATTTTCCAACCTCAGTCAAAGGAGGTCTTCTCAGCAAAGTGACGATGGAATACCTACCTCTGATAAAATACCACCACTCAGAAACCCTGAAGCCATAGCAAAGTACTCATATGACGTGTGGCAAAAACTTAATGATAAAGAACGTCTCTTAACCAAATTTTTTTTTCAATTAAATCTGACTTTACGCCTTGAAATTTTACGGGAATTTTCTAACTCTTCACCTGAACAACTTTGGATAGAGATTCGAAGAATAATTCGCGCAAAACAATTAAAAGATATCGATATTAGTCAATCAGAAGACACAAGGACTAATATCCTCGTCCGCATTATAGGCATCTTTGAGATGTACATCGATTGTAGATTTTATTCATTTAAATCTAAGTTGGAAGAAAAGCAGCTTAAAAAATTTCGCAGTACAAGGCTCAAAGACTTCAACTTATTCTATAATACCTGTCTTCGAATTTCCCAATTCATTAAACTACATTGTAGAGCAAATCAAGTAGCCAAGTTTAGATCTTCAAAATCCACCATTTCTAATGTAAAAGACGGTCAAAGTGATCTATGTTCTTTACCAACCGATCGCCAGTTTCGTCTGAAGGCTAACAGTATTGTCGATGGCGATTCATCGTCAAACGAAACTCGACGTTTAAAGAGAAAGAAGCCTGTTCATGAGAACAAGGAGGCACGAGATATGAGAGAGCAAGATCTCCGTCGTTTAGCCCAACAAAATGAAAGAAGGAAGAAGTTACATGCTTCCCTGGTTGAAGCAAATGACGACCAAGCAATTGTTCTTAGCCAGCTTATCATTAATGACGCTGCTGCTGAAGACCAGAAGTATATTTATGTTAATAACCACATTGCTAAGCGGATAAAAAAGCATCAAGTTGAGGGGGTTCGATTTCTATGGAATCAGATTGTAGCGATTGCAGATGAAAAATCAATGCAGGGTTGCTTACTAGCACATACAATGGGGCTTGGTAAGACAATGCAAACGTATGTTTATTTTGACTTGGAGCCTACATAAAGTACATATTAATGATAGCAGGATAACTTTACTTGTAGCAATTGCTGAAGCTTCTCGCTCTAATGATCCTTCGGTCTCCTCTCAAATTCCAGAGAGTTTGAGGATATCCCGAACTCTCATTCTATGTCCTCCTTCTTTAGTGAATAACTGGATGGATGAACTATTGGTTTGGGTACCTAATAGTATGTTGGGAGAACTAAGAAAAGTTGACTCATCCATAAAATTTCTACCGCAACGATTACAAACAATTATTGACTGGAATGAAGATGGTGGTGTTTTAGTGATTGGTTATGAGATGTTTCGTGATCTTGTTAATTACAAAAGTAAAAATATAAGCGACGCTGAGCATGAGCTAGTCTCGAAAATTCTACTAGAAAGCCCTAACATTATTATCGCTGATGAAGCACATAGAATGAAAAATAGGAAAGCTGCTATCACAATAGCTGCCTCTAAGTTTCGTTCTAAAAGCCGTATTGCGCTCACTGGTTCTCCTCTCGCAAATAACGTCGAAGAATACCACACAATGATTGAATGGGTGGCTCCTAATTATCTTGGTAATTTCTACGCTGATTTTATTGGGTAAAATAGCTATTAATTAAGTTCATAGGACCCATTGTAGAATTTCGAGCCAAATATGTTGAGCCTATCCAAGCAGGTAATTATCAAAATAGCACAGCTTACGAACGTCGTAAAAGCCTTAAGATGCTTGGAGTTCTGTCTGCTGATCTTGCTCCAAAAGTTCATCGAGCGGACATGTCTGTTATGAAAAATGACTTACCCCCGAAAAAAGAATTTGTTATAACTGTGCCATTAACAGAAGTACAAAAAGAGGCTTACACAATTTTTGTTAGATCTATGATGGCTGGAAATAATTACACAACAACTAAATTAGGTGAAGTTACACCTACCACTGTTTGGCATTGGCTAGCTGTACTTTCACTGCTTTGTAATCACCCTGAATGTTTCAGAAAAAAGCTTCTTAAGAGAAAGGAAGAGGCTCGGATTGAAGCTTCCAAACCTGTAGATCTAGAAGATACTGATAACGAAGAAACCGCTGTGGACTTAAATGCTCCAGTGTGGAAAGTTGGTGTTTCTCAAGATCTAATAGATGCAGAGTGTAAAATGTTTGCTGCTAAAAAATCTTTAGATTCAATTCAGATGTCTAATAAGGTACTACATCTTTGTCAGATTCTCGATGCCTGTAAAAGTATTGGAGATAAAGCTTTAGTATTTTCACAATCTATCCCAACACTCGATTTTCTAGAGGATGTCTTCAAGAGAAAGAATAGAAACTATGCAAGGCTCGATGGATCTACAGCTATGTCTAAAAGACAAGTTCAAACTAAAGACTTCAACAATGGTGACACTGATATATATCTTATTTCCACAACTGCTGGAGGGCTGGGCTTAAATTTACAAGGTGCAAACCGGGTCATTATTTTTGACTTTAAATTTAATCCAACAATGGAGGAGCAAGCTGTTGGACGTGCATACCGGATTGGACAAAAGAAGCCTACTTTTATCTACCGATTCATTGCTGGAGGCACATTTGAAGATAGTGTACACAATAGAACGGTATTTCAAAAAAAGATAATTCAATGATAGTTACTAATATTGTATAGGTCTTCAAAACTCAACTTGCTTCAAGAGTTGTTGATAAGAAAAACCCTATCGCCTGGGCAAATAAAAAGACATCCGAATTTCTATTTGAACCAAAAGAGGTGCCTCAAAAAGATCTATCGGAATTTGAAGGAATGGACCCATATGTTCTTGACCGTCTACTACAAAATCAGAAACGAAAAGATCAGCGAGGTATTCCTCGAACAATTTGCAGTATTGTTCAGACTGATACATTTGCTGTTGACGATGATGATAAGCTCACACCAGATGAAGAAAAAGAAGTACAATCAGAATTAGAAAAAACAAGGCTATTTCGTGCGAATCCTCATGCATTTCTTTTGCAGCAGGCTGCTGAACAGCAATTTTTACGTCAACAAATTCTGCAACAAAATTTAATGCCTTCTATGGGAAATCCTCCTCAAAACGAATTTAATGTTGAACAAAATTCCTTAGTAAAGAGAAATGATCTCACTTTATCTTCAAAACTTTTAGAATCAACCGTCTTGTCTAGTGTGGAAGTTCGAAATTCTTATCCAAATCCTATCCCTCTACAAGAGTCATATCCTAATCCTACTAATAAATACGACCCTATCAGTCAAAATATGACCAGCATTCCAAGGAATATTACAACAAAAGCTCGCTCGCCTGTCGCAGGGGCTAATACTAAGGTTGCAACGTCAGAATGTTGTGATCGACCAGCTCACACCTATGATATTGGTGAGAGATTGCAGTGTGGGGCGATCAATAAATCCTAGATAAAGATAACTTGTATTTATCGTGTTTGCTGTGTTTACTGTGAAGTGCAAACGCGATAGAGCCGACTAGCGGCTCGAGTATCGTATAAGTACCACACTTTCCTCTTTGTACATAATCATATTCTCTACATTAATTCTATAGTAGTCATACACATTGGCAAAAATTTGCTTTAGGGATTATATCCTTACTAGTCTTCAAACTAGTCAAAATATAAAATATTGGCATGAAATGTTCAGCAGTCAGTCCATTTTATCTCTCTGAAAAACATATCGACACAATACCAGAATAAGACTTTCGCAATCATCATCACGGATATCATAGCTATACTTGACCTATTATTTTATTATCACAATTCCTTCTTACACAATTTCTTATCAGTTGCCGCCTTCTACACCTTGTCTAAACGTCTAAATAGAGACATGTGTTCTCAGGCAGACAATATTTCAAGAAAATTATCAAACGTTCAATACTATTTTATTGTTTTAAGATCAAAATACTTCATCAAGCCAGTCTGAATCAATCAAAAATCGCAACTCAACCAGGATTTTTGAAGACAGGTTGTATACTCATCTCGTCGCGAAAATATGACACCCAAACGAGCTCGAGGTCGGCTGAAGCCCACGATTAGTTCTCTTAGACGACATTGTAAAGCTGAGAACTTTTTGAAGTTACCTCCTGATAATTATAAGATGAGCAACCTAGAGCTAGCTAGTATCTGGGCCCTTTCATTACTTAGATGTGACTGAAAGGGTTATGTAGTCCGAATTGGAAAATGGAAGATTTAAGCATCATCCTGTTGTGATTCTGTGAGTGTTCAAGAGCTCACAAAGCTCATTGAAAGCATGTATGACAGTTTTCTAGCCGTTACAAAAGATGATGGTGGGCCAACACAAGATTAACTATTAGATTTTTCATAGAACTGATTAATATTTGTTGTGTATTTTTTTATGAAGACATTTTTTAATTTAAGCATGATTTGGACTAACTCAGCACAGTGTACAAAATCATCAGCATGCGAAAAACACCATATAAAATTCCCCTGGTCAAACACTAATAGAGTGCCATATTGGGTTTAGCGGACCCAAAAATAGCCCCTGCTTGACCCCAACTGTTCATAAACACCCCATGATACACTTTATTCTATTTAGGGTCCTTGGCCGAAGCCCTAAATCTAATAAGATCCAAAACCTGTGAAGCCAGCAGGGATCATATCACATTTCACATATCATGCCCTACTTGTTCACACCAGTTTTACTACAAGTAATAACTACAAAGTACATGGAGGGGAATAAAATTAAAGGTTTTTTTCTGATTGCTGAGCCAATGTTTCCCATACTAGCTTTCACCTTGTCACTAATATTAAAAGATAAATAAAAGAGGACAAAATAATGTAAAATATCCTCGTATTTAGCAGAAAATTAGTCGCCCGGTTGGTCGTCAAAGCAGCTTGAAGCTCGAGCAAGTTCTTTAAAATTCTTCGCGCAATCGTGCCTAAGAAGCAGTTTTGTGAATTCTTCTAATGACCTTCCGTTCCCTAAGTTTTCGTGTGATATGAGCATTGTTTCTACAATGGATAAAATGAAGGGGTGAGGTCTCTAGTCCAAAATTGAATTTTTTGCACTCTAAAATGGCGTCATTGAGGTTAAATTGACAATGGTAGGCAGCAAAGTCTCCGTATCCCGTCCTGGCGGCTGTAAGATGGTGCAGTAATCGTCGAGGTAGAGAAAGTTTAGGAGGTGTTTTAAGACGTATTTGTAGATCTAAATTACGATAGTGAAATGGGCAAACTCTTGGCCACCACTCATCTAATAATATTTGCTGACTTTGATGCATGAGTCGACAAAGATAAGCCAGAGTCATGTTACTAGGTGATATATTTCGTTCAGGTAGCATCCTCAAAGTAGCGTAAGCTTGAGCATCAGCCTCAAAATTCCCCGTAATATTTGAATGCCCCGGCACCCATCTTACTTCAGCATTAACTCTCTTTGCTACTTCATAAAAGGTTCGAGTTAGTAATAGGCTCGACGAGGATTTTCCTGTCTTTAGCGCTCTCACTGCGGCTTGATTGTCAAGTAGAATGAATATCTTCCCACCTATTTGTCTAGCAGAAAGGGCAGTATGGAATGCTACTGTAGCCCCATACAATTCAGCATCGAATACTTCACCTCCATGTAGAATTCCCCTACCTCTTTCAGTATTTTCTACCCCCAGTTGGAGAACGAATCCCCAAGCAGAGAGACCGTGTCTTTCAGATGACCCATCGGAAAAGGCGCAAATGTCTGCAGAACTTATGATATTTACTCATTGTGTATGAGTTTCCACTCCTTATGACTAGATTTCAAGGTCTTCTACATAAGCAGGTTCAATCAATGGCTCAGCGACTTCTGCCAATGGGAAGTTGTCGGTAAGCTCGTTGTACACGCGTCATATGAATTTCAGGTCGGATCGATGTGCTCTTCTTCGCTTTACATTTTAGAGTGACCACATTTGGACATACTGATGCTCTATTTAGAAGAGGATGTTGCTTATCTGGAGATTTTAATCTAGCAGCTAGCCGCAAACGATTTCCTTCTAATAATATCCGGGCGGATAGTATTCCTCCTTCTCTATGGAGCACTTCGTCGGGAGTTGTTTTCCAAACCGGGAGAGCTGCCTTCATAGCTAAGCGTATAACTTTGTCAATGAGGCCACAGATGTGACGGTACGGCGTGTAGCGTGGTCCTTGCATAGTCACGTGCTAGACGTACTGTGCACAGACCATCTCGACACGTTAAGTACCTATGTAAATA
>PEDP01001400.1:0-11446 GCA_002918395.1 Erysiphe pulchra
AGAGGGCTTGAATAGGGTTTATACTTTCATTGCGAATGAATACTTATCATTTACAAAGTCCTAGTATCTGGTGACTTTTGGGTGAAAGATTTTAGCCTTTAAAGAATAGGACTAAATATTGGCTGAGGACTAAATGAGACTGTGAATTATCTACAAAAGTATATCGTCGCATTTATGTACACTCACCACCACTTATGATCAACAAGTAACAAATGATCTCCTAGGCAACGAGATTTAAGCCCATTTAACAAGAACGGAATTATGAAGGTGGTACCGAGTTATGAAATATGGGGTAGGTGATGGGTAGGGGTGGCAAATAAGTTATGTACTGTGAATGGATTTTATGAAGGTAGTTAGTAGAGATTAGTAGTGGAAGTAGACAAATAGTAAGAATTGTGGAGTGTTGATTAGTCCAAAAATTTTAAAAACCAATTAAAGATTCAGATGTCCCAGAATTGTGCAAAGTGGGGGGGAGGGCATTTAATTTTCTTGTGGTGGGCAAATAACATTTCCCTATTTTAAAAGTATCTTTTTTTCCCAACATTAATGGAGGTAAAAGAAAACCCGTAATAATAACTTTACCAAAGATATTTCACAACCGTTGATATGCACAGAACTTTTGACCAGAACTTTTTGGGTTAAAAAACATGTCATCAGTTCTTACTACTTCTAATGTATCTCCGTTTCAGAGGTAAATGTCTGTCGATTTAATTGTTCATAAATTTTTATAAACGCAATCTAAAGCTAGTTGCTACGTCAACGCTAGTATGGATTAAATAATATAATTTAGTTTCCCTTTTGAAGCGCTAAGTGAGGATTTACAGGGAAGTGACCTGTCATTAATGCAACTGTCATGGACTACGCTAGAGCTTTTTCAAATATGCCGGATTCCACGGATCAGAATTTTGTAATAGAGGGGATGTGTTGTAGCTTAGTTGCCTTAATAGAACAAATACCGATCTCCATAATTTATCTTGACCGCAGTTAATTTTTCCTTGTCTATTTACCGGCTTAAAATTAAGTTTTATAGCCCCCATTTTCCGCTGTGCAGAAAATCATGGGGAGAATGTGAAACAGGAGCTATTTATGGATCCCTCAACACAATATGCCAAGATCTACACTCCGATCGATTTTGACGAGGGGAGTTTTACGTGGTGTTTCTCACCCGCAGACTGTTTCGTTCACTTTGCTAATTTGGTCAAAATCGATCTTGAATGTCGTGAATGTTCATGAAACAGTCAAACAACAAACAAATTATATTTTAATTTAATTCAAATCCTTAAATTCAATGTCTTGTTGACTAGCCACCGCCTTCTTTAACGGCCAGACACCTGTCATGCTTGCTTTCAATTAGTTTTGTGAGCTCCTAAACACTCACAAAATAAATCAGAGTCAGATGACGCTCAAATCCTCGATTTCCTAATCCGGGGAAGATAACCCTTTTCATTCACATCCAACTAATGAAGATGCTCGCTATCTCTAAGTAGCTCATCTTGTTATTACCAGGAGTCAAGTTCTTAAAGTTCTCAATTTTATCAATGTTATCTGAGTGAGCTAAAGTTAAGCCTGGGCTTTCGCCAACCTCGAGCTCACTTGGGTGTTATAGCTTCGCGATCAAGCGAACACGCTGCATGTCTTCGAAAAGTTCCTGTTTGAATTGCAATATTCGATTGATTCAAACCAGCTTCGTGAAGTGATATAATCTGAATTATTAATTAGTATGTGATGCTTGATTATTATCTTTACATATTGTCTGCCTGAGAACGCCGGTCTCTAGGAACGTTTAGTCACGTGAATATAAGATAGCGATTGACTTTAGATATCGTTTGAAGAAATCGTGAGAAAAGCACCCCAAGTCAAGAATAACTTTAAATTTCGCGTTTTTGATTACGAGCTTCTAAATGTGATTAGTTATTTGTGGTGGGAACATAATGTGAGCATGATTTCAAGGCTGCCGGATATTTCAGGCCAATACTGTAGACTACAACTAGCACAAAGACTAGCAGGGATATTATCCCTGAAGCGAAGCTTTACCCCCTGTTCAAAATCGACAATCGACTACTAGGAACTGGTTGCCAATGTAAACAAACAACAATCAGACAGAGTAGAGAAACTATTTGCATAGAGAAAGCAAAGGTCTAGCTACCTACTCCTATCGATATTTTGTAAGGATAGATCAGTCTTCCTCTTTTCACATACAATCTACTAATGTCTGAAAATCCATAATTAATCTAGACTAGAATAGAAAATAGGGCTTTTTTACTGTTAGCTCACCCCTAGCCTAGGGATTAATTATCCCCTCTGTCGGCCTCCTTACCTTTCCTGTTACACCCTTGATAAATCAACTCAACACAGAAAAAAACAGCAAATGAACGCTAATTAGTTGATTTTAAGAATCATTTTGAAATCAAAGTCCATGAATTTCCTAGAAATAAATTAAGGTAAGATGATGAATTGGTTATGAATTAGATAAAGCAATGCTAGAATCTACAATAATTAAAATAGTGACATGCTAATCATAGGAAAAATGAATTTACAAAGAATTTTTTGACTGAAAGTTATATAAGTGTGTTAAATCCGAACAAAAGGAGACAGATAAATTTTTCTCGTATGTGAAAAACAAGTTAGTTTGAAAAATAATAAGATCTTGTTCCAAATAAATTTAACATTTTTATTCATCATATTCAAGTGTCAATGTGGTAGGGATAGGTGACTCTGAAGCATTTTGATCAAGATACATCCTCATTTTAACACCAGCAAGCTCATGCTCGACATATGAGAATACACCCCTCTTTCCGGGTGCGCGTCTGACATTTTTTAACTTGAATACTTCTCTTAGCGTGGCAGAAAGCGAATAACCAACAATTCTTGCACCAAAGCAAAAGTGTAAGCCATGACCTAATAGAGAATATGACTTGAAGTCTCGATGAGGATCTATTATCTCTGGGTTAGGAAAGGCAATAGGATCCATGGCTGCTTTACTAGTTGCGATAAGCACTGTCTGTCCTGATTTGAGTTCTATTGGTCCTCGCTCGCCGTCAATAAACGTAACATCTTTTGAAACTACACGTGGGACACCAGGTACGACACCAGCATGTCGCATACCTTCATAAACAAAGCCTTGAAGTTCGCGCTCTGCAGCTGACGTTTCTAGATGCGCTAACTCAATAATACGTTTTTTATAATTCTCATAACCAGGACTAAGATATAAATCGATAAGAAGAGAAGCTTGTTGCGTAATATTCCCTGCGACTGGCGCCGCTAGTAAAATGCTGCTAGCGACAAGATCACCAACTGGAAGTTTAGTATTATTTAGTGCGTGATAAAGACGATCAGCCTCAGGTCCTACTTCATAGGCACTATCTTTCGCAAGCCAATCAACAATTCCTTCTTTAATACCTTGTTGTGTCTTCAAATGAGCTGTATGAATCGATCGGAGCACAGATCCTGCTTTACGCGCGCCTTCACGGAGTTTCCATTCAGCAGATGGAATAATGTTAAATGATTGATAGATGAATAAGACTAAATAAACCTTGAATAATTCACCAACAGTAAGAACTCCATGTGGAGTTTTAGTTGTTTTGAGAGGAATAGCAAAGCGTTGTGCTAGCCAAAGAATTGGTGCAACATTTGTTACATCTCGAACTATATCAATTGATCGTTTGGATCCTGAATATTTAAGACTTTTCTCCTTGATAAGGTTGGCAACGGTTTCTGTAAAAAATTTGGATAATTTAATTTCGAAGCCTTCATCAAAGTACGCTTTATACAACATTTGAGAGCGTGGGTCGTGGCGAGCCGCATCATCCCAGCCAAGCAAGAATTCAAATCCACCAGTGCATTCTTTAATAGCTTTCATATACATAACCCGGAATACCTCTCGATCCTCAAATGCTTTCAAAACCCCCTCTTGAGTGTGAATTCCCACAATTTCTAACCCACTTGGAGGTCTTTCGAGACTATACTCACTAGTGGCTTTGTTTCCTTTGAGAATATCCTTTGCCGCAGTGGGGGTATAGAACGATAAAAGAGAATAAATGGAGGTTCCAGGAAAGGCACCCGGAAGGCCTTTCATGAGAAGATCAGGAAATATACCTCCATAGGCGCCACCTGGCAGGGACTGAAGTTTTGATACTCCCCAGTTAGTCAATGTTGAACTGTTGAAATCATAACTTAAGAAACGATCTCCTCGAACAAGGGCGACTGCATCACCAAGAATTCCCCGACCAGTAGTTTGACCTACATTTTGGATTAATATATATATCACTTAAAAAAGTAATTTACATGATGAGGTGAGACTTAGACTCACCAGGACAAACACCACTTCCAGCTCGAGGCGGTTTCGTTATCTCAGCCATTAACCCTGGGTATAACTCCAAGTTATCAATATGACCGTACAAAAGTTCTGCAGCTCGAGCAGTCTCCTTATCACCACACCAGTCTTTGAAGTCCTTGTAAGGAACTAAATTGAGATAACGGCGGAATCTACATGGAATTAGCTACATTTAGACGACTTTTTTTTCATAGAATGTATACATACTCGTTCATAGTGCAGACATTAAAAATATCTCTAGCTTGTAATTGCCCTAAAATATCAACAACTTTTAGACTTGCAGGTGTACCATGGGCTCCAAAGGCATGAGCTGGCTCTTCAATACAGTCCTTAATCAATTCACCAAGCTCATAGTCACTAAAGTGTCCACTAGGACCTCTCTTAAGACCTCCGAAAGTCCATTCTTTTGCAGGCATTGAAAAGAGTTTATGAACATTAATCTTCATAACTTTCATAAACATCTCAACTGTTATGTCATCTACAGACTTTAAATTAGGAAATTCATCTCGGAATAAACTTTCCATCCATTTATCATCTGCAGCACTAAGAGCAGCATGCCAATGATATAAGACAACGAATTCAATAGAAACTACATTCCCTGTAGCTCTCTCAGCCCGATTAGCACCCTTCTTAATTTCAGCTCCAAGATCCAAAGACCAGGTCGAGTTTGCCCGAGGTGTATTCAGAATAGCTGCGACGTAGTCTTTCAAAACAACGGAGGCAAAGAAACCAACGTTTATATTTCGCGCAAGTTGGAAAATCTCGTTATCTTGCCTATGAAATTAATTTAAGTCAGACTAATTAATATTTTTTATTTTTAATCCCAGACCAATGCGAAGCCAATAAGGAGAAAAGATTTATCAGCAAGATTTATATACTTACTTTAACTTTTCTTCCTCAGAGAGAGTGTTCAATTCCTTAAAATTTCCATCTTCATTTATCGATAAAAGACTCTCGGCAATGTGATTATGATTCCGAGAGAACAATAAAAGGACTGCAATGACACCAGGTGGCATCATCATTATTCTTTCGGAAGCAATTGAATCAGGAAATATTCTTCCATTTTCGTAGGTTCTGACACGAACCTGTTCTTTTTCAGTATTTCCATAGAGCGTGCTAAGGTCTACATAGCTTGATGTTTCATTGACCCATGGGTTTGACCGTGAGGTTTGAAAGCATTCGTGAATAACTATCGTGGCAAAAGAGAAAAACAGCCTATTAAGCCTGACGGATGTTCTCTAAATGGGCCATTTCTTTTGAGTAAATACTCAAAGACGAGCTCAGGGTCTGGCAAATTTGGTCCTTTGGGTTTCATTGGAGGAACAGTACGCGAATAAGGGGATCCAGCTTTACCCATATTTGGCACCCAAGGATTGTTACCGCTTCCGTCATGTTGTCTATAGCGAGAAGTTGGGCCGCTTAGAGTTGAAGGAGGGTGAGGTAGATCATTCCAGAGCATAGCAATGAAGTCATTTGAGACGATTTGACTGAGGGTGCTATTTAGCGGCAAGGACTGAAGCATTTCAACGCCATTCTCAAGTAGTTCATCTTTGTCATTTAATGGTTGCCCTGAAGCAAGTGTGGATATTGCCTGTGCGACTGTTTTCGTGTTCTTAACACCCAAGTGAGTGAGATCATGTAAAACAGTGGTTTTTCAGGTGAAGCTTCACCATTTAGTGGTGCCTCTGATGGTTTACGTTTAATAGTTCCAATCAACGCTTTTAACTGACTTGGCCCCATTCTAATAAAAGTAGATCTGGATATCTAAGAGCAAGCTTGAGTAAATTTCGATGTATAAGATGGCTGATAGCCAATATCCAACTAACTCAGATCAAAACTTGGCTGAAAAATGTTAAAATGAAGTGCAGATAGGAATTTGAGGCCCTCAAAATTCTATACCTCTTACTCCTCGGAAATAACCTGCCATGCAAGCTATGCTATACATGACAGGTACAAACAGCAGGTATGATTTGTGAAGCACGTTCCGGCATCTTGTCGATCTGCGGGAATCAGTAATTACACGACGTCTACTGGCTCAGTCTCATCAAGCAGGTAGTGATCCGTATTAGATCATCTCCGTACCCAGCAGAATTATGGAGATGTATAGGCTTGGACTACGGATTGATCCATAGACAAGGTAAACATAGGAAATATAATTGTGTGTGGATCTGTAAGAATCAGTAATTACACAGCTTTTACTGGCTCCAGGCCTTGATGGGACTACCCAGTCAAGCAGGGTGTGAAATATTTATCTGCATTAATAGCCTGGAGTCTGTAAACTCTAAGACAACCCAAGCTTCCATTTTGGTCGATCTGCATTAGCGCAAATTCTGACATAGCTCTTGCAGAAAAAGCAACTATAGTAGTTGAGCTAAGATCGGGGATGAGCTTTGTATGTAGTAAAATGATATAGCTTACCACAATTCTGAGCTAACGTGTTATATAGTAGCTACAATGAGTTTGGATTCTAGATCATGGGTTAAAAACGCGTATCCAACGCAGTCACCTAACTCAGCGGCACCAGCTTATACTTCAAAACCGTTAGTAAGTGGAACTATGACACAAAGTTCCGAAAAAGATGCCATACAGTTTCCGGGCGTTATCCACGCCGTCAAAGATTCAAAAAATTTCACAAATAATCGAACTTTGATCATCTGTCTCGATGGAACAGGTGATAAATTTGATAATGATAATAGTAATGTTGTCAATTTCGTAGCATGTCTTAAGAAAGACAATCCGCGACAAGTTACATACTATCAAACTGGAATTGGAACTTATGACAAAAACGGTCTGAGTAATGGAATAGATGCAATAGTTGATATGTCGGTTGGAAGTGGTCTAGGAGATCATATTAAGGATGCGTATCGCTTTCTGATGCAAAACTACAAGGAGGGCGATAAAATTTGTTTATTTGGCTTCTCAAGAGGAGCATATACTGTTCGATGCCTTGCTGGAATGCTTCATAAAGTTGGCCTACTACCACCCCATAATCGTGCGCAGGTTAACTTTGCCTATAACTTTTATAAAAACGACACGGAAGAAGGATGGCGAATGAGTGCCGACTTTAAAAGGACGTTTTGTGCCGATGTTAGTGTTTACTTTGTGGGTGTCTGGGACTGCGTAGCCAGCGTTGGGTTCCTTCCTAGAAAACTTCCATTTAGCAAATCTCCTACTAATAATGTTGGATATTTTCGACATGCCATAGCTCTCGATGAGCACAGAGCAAAGTTTAAGGTTTGTGTTCTAACCATTTATATCAATTGACTTAGTTTCTAAAGCCTCTTTTAGGTATGCCAATATGCTCATCAAGATCCCTCTATTATGTCTCAAAAAAAGAAGTCAAATGATACTACTACTACTTCGAGAAAGAGAAAAATTTTTGGACGGCATTCGAAAACTGATAACGCTGGGGCAAATGAAAATAGCAAAGCAAACAAAAATTCGCTTTTAAAACGTGCCATGACTTTTTCCAGTATAGTGAAGCCTAAAAGCAACATTGGAACTTCAGAGTCTACTTTAAGCAAATTAATGAAACCTAGGGAATTTGTTCCTACAGACGTCTTAGAGGTGTGGTTCTGTGGAGGCCACGCGGATGTTGGTGGAGGGGCTGTTCATAATACAGAACGCCATGTTCTGGCTCGAATTCCTCTCCGATGGATGATCAGACAATGCTTTGAATGCAATACTGGAATCATCTTCAAGACAGCTGGCCTCGCCGAAACAGGTATCGATATACATTCCGTCTGGCCTGTTTATAAAGTACCAAAAAGACCTGTAGTTGGTCCATCGCCGACGCATTTCAACAAATATATGGCAGGTAAGATTGCTCCTTTACAAAGGAGATCAACTGCTTTAGGAATAGAATCAAGCAAACCGAATTCCTCGCATGAGAGACTTAGTTCCACACCCGAGAAATCTTTAGGACTTGAATTCCCTGGGAGTGAGAAAGCCAATGAAGAAGTTGAGATGCTACCTGAGCAAGCTGAGGATCATTTCGATTCATTGGCACCAATTAATGACCAATTAAAATTAGCTAAAGGATGGTGGCTTTTAGAATTCTGGCCTGTTAAAATTAGGAGGCAAAGAGAAGATTCAGATGAATGGGAGAAGGTTGTGAGACTTAACCTTGGGTCTTACCGAGCCGTGCGCGAATTGGAGCCGAACATGCATTGGACTGTTGAGCATAGGATTCTGGAAAAGGGATACAAAATTAAAGCTAGGGTCGATAGAAATGCTCACTGGAGATCGGTTGTATAATTATATAATAATTAATATCATATACATTTGTTGTATTTGTGTAAATAAGGGCTGATAGAGTTTTCATATAATTTGAGAGACGTAATGTGAATTTAGTATTCAATAAGTCACAATATCACGTGAAAATGACACATTAATGCATTACAAAATTCACAACATAGAACTAAGACGTTCGATAGTAATCATCGTTAACTAGGAAAGTCTCACATTGGCATATGTAATCCTAATATGGTACTATCATTCATTCTGATTCAGAATCGGCAGTAGGTTTTCTTTTTACAGCATAGATCAATCCCTAACATGTTAGAGGAAAAACACGACTAGCTAAGTGGTATGCTCCGTACAACGATGAGGAGAAAATAAAGTTGAAGGGAGAAGTATGCTCCATACCCTTTTTGAATGAATTTCTTAAACTAAAAAATATCGTAGGTACATCGACTAGTCGCACCGCGCGATCAGAAGTACCAGTCAAATTTCGTGGAATTTCGGACCAGCAAAATTATCTACCGTAGATATGCCGGACTTTTTTTCTGTGCATGTGTTGATGCCAATGACAATGAGCTGGCTTACCTAGAGGCACTACATTTTTTCGTTGAAGTACTTGATAGCTTCTTTGGAAATGTATGTGAACTAGACCTGGTTTTCAATTTCTACAAGGTAAGTTGGATAGAGTATGGTATTGGAGCTTATTTTATTTGTAGCTGGGAAGAATCAGAGTCAATTTACCTTGAAAGCTGATTGTAGTAAATAGGTATATGCCATATTAGATGAAGTCTTCCTAGCAGGGGAAATAGAAGAAACTAGTAAACAGGTTGTTCTGACACGCTTGGAACATCTCGATAAACTTGAGTAGTGGCAGATGGGAATACCTAGAATCCGCGCATTCACTAAATAACTATATGTTTGATGGAGTTTAGGTGAATATTAATAAGTCTATCAATTATTTTAAAAAAAATTGATGTTAAAATTTTATCTTTATCAAGACTTTTTCTCCTTGAGCTTGAACCAGATATCTAAAATTATAATCAAATAACCTTAAGCATCTATAGAAACAATAGAGCAAACATCATACGTACTATTTATGAACATACTTCTACGAAATTCTGTCTGATATTAGTCAAGTCCCGTCCAAAGTGCATTTTCTTCTTGGAATCTATAAATTTCTAGTATTAACTTCCATTACATCTTTATTATCTTCAAAGTTAAATGAATCCAGATTACTTGGAGTCAAGAAAGAATATTTTAAAGAAATATTGCCCTAACTGATAAGAAGTAACTATTTATCAATAGATCATAAATTAACAGCCCCAATAACACTGAATAACGCCTTCAAAAGATTATTCAGTATACTACGGTAATTTCGGCATGTCTTTTGGCTGGAACATTTCAAATTATCAAGCTTACTGCAAAAAAATTCAATAACTTAACCCACCATTGATCACGCCAAACCACTGGACCCATAATTTTTTTAGGACCAGCACAACTTTCTTCAACATCTAACAATAAACCTCAATCACACAACGCGTTACTACTTCAGCGCAAAGGAAAAATACAGCCTACACCACAAGCTTTCAATTCTGGGTAATTTCGAAGCCATCGGGTTTCGGCGCATGTGTCATGTATATAACTTTAAACAACAAAACTATTCGAACTCACTAGAAAAATACCATTTCGAGCAGAAACCACCCCAAATTGCTATAAACGTACTTACACTGAAAATTAAACAATTATCCAATACTTTCTTGACCTTGATTCGCGAGTATTCGCGCCCTAGCTACGTGAAGTAGCAGATATGGCAGATAAAGTACTAGGTGTACGTGATGCAGAACCAGTTGGCAAAAACTGGAGTACAAGATTCGTAGCGCGCTCAAACTAACTCAAAACTGCATTCAGTCGAGCAAGAGATAAACAGTGAAGATTCTTGAAAGATTAGCGGCGCGCTGTTCAAGTTGACTCAGGATATAAAAGCCAAGTATGGCGTTCAAAATAACGATCTACACAACTTCGATGAAACTGGGCTCCAGAAGGGCGTTTTTGGGACTATGAAAGTAGTTACAGGCCCTGGCTTTCTTCTCCCAGCTTTTAAAGGGTGGTGAATTAATGCTTTATCAGAACGCGTTACTTATCGCCCGGAACCGCGAGCTTGGAGAGCAATTAACTGAAATGACAAGCCGGAGAAGCCGAAAAAGGAAACGGCTTCAGCGTTTAGTGATCTAAGATTACGGGAAGGCAGCAGATCAGGTGGCTACTAGCACAGCGTTTTTGGTTAATTCTTCAAAAAGATTACGCAGTGGTGGTGCTTCGGAAAGTGTTCTCTCAGCCCAATGCCAATGTAGTTTATATAGACAGAATATGTCAGAAAGATAGAGCTGAGTCTTCTTAATTAAAAATTGATTATGTAATTTTGAATTATTTGTCTAGTGCTACGAAAGATGTAGATTCGTAACATGACTTATAAATATCATGATATTTGGACTGGTTTGGCGATTTGACGGGTTCGGTGGTGGTACTGTTTGTAGTAGAAGTTGGAATTACTTGGCAAGTTGGCAAGCTTTCAGTAGTCTTACATCATATAATTTAGTAAAACTGGTTAACATGAGATAGGGATATACAACAAACTTACATGTGATAGTTATGTAATTTTAGTATTAATGTAGATACTAGAACTTAGCTTAGAAGAAGCAGAGATCTTCTCATTATAATAAAAGATCATTAAAACTGTAGAAACAGTTATGAGCCCGGTATTCGCATAACGACAAAATCAAAATTCTCTTTTCAATCTTTAATATTTTCTCCTGATCACAATATCTTTCTCTTCAAAATACCTACTTACCTCTGTTATTGAATCTAAAGCCC
>PEDP01001401.1:0-11449 GCA_002918395.1 Erysiphe pulchra
GTCTTTACTTCAGACTAAAATCATGCTGTCACTGTCGAGGTATCCCTGCATAACTTCATGATATATTATCTAACTTTGCAATGCACAACAGTTGACGAAGTAGATAAGTCGGGCAAACTGGGTGGGTGAAAATTACAAATATTTATCTTCAAGACGCGACGCGATAATAATAATTATCCCTGGCAACCTGATCTTGAGGAGCGGGGCCACGTTCTGCACTAGATTTGGTAAAAGTGACTTTCAAAATATATCAGATCCCTGTAATTTATTGCGTAATGCCAGTTACTACTACCCAGTGTCGAACTATGCCTAAAGGAGTTTAGGTTGCTTCGATTTATGAATTTTTCAAGGCGATTTAAATTTATTCAAATAAGTGCTTGCTCGATACTTTTTGTTATGTGATGCTGATTATTAAAGTTCATAACCGAACCCAGATAAGAACACCCCTGTAAACTTACTATAACACATCTCAACTCGGTTAAAAATCCTGCCTTATATAAGTAAACTTAACAGCGTTAGAGAGGTCTGTAGCCTTATTAATTAACAATATTGAGTCTTTGCCTTTCTATTCCACAAATCCTAAAAAAGATGAAGGAAGCTGCCGCAGACCTTCGAACTATATGAGAGCACTTAAGTCGGAGTAGTACTATGAGTTTGAATAGACGATTGAATCATGATTCGAAAGAAAAATAATCAAATCTCTTTAAATTCTGGCATTTTATGATAGGGGAGGGGGGTGATGCTAAGTCTAAAGGGAGAAGGAGGACTGCCCTCAGATGAAGGGTGCAGAAGATATTGTGAAATTGTGAAATTTGGAATTTGGAATTTGGAAATTCTTTTTTATTATTAATACTGATTTAACATTCGACACGCAAATCTGGATCTCAAATTCGTCTGTGTAGATAATGTCGTTCCTTATAGGCTAGGGCCAATATCGATAGACTCTGTCTTCATACCTCCTACTCTCTCCGTATCCATCCAGCCAAAGACACTTGCACGATGTCTGCTTGAATTTGATTCCAAGACGGAAATTGGGTATATTCAATGACACTTTCTTTTTTCAAGTGGAACAGATGCTTAATTATATAGTTATAGTTTATTCTGTAATTCTATCCTGAGAATCTTTCTATTGCACACTAGGCTACGTATCTAATAATATAAAAAATATAAAAAACTTAAATATCAATGATCCTTCTGGTAATCACTCTATGGATTCGAGCAGGACTTCATGATAATTAGCCCAATTAAGAAGGAAAATGACTGATGCTTGATCCTCTTGTGTGAATTGCCCCACGGTCATTGATGATAAATACTACAGTAGCTTTCAGACCTTTAGGTTTTTCAGATCAGTCAGTTTGTCTTCTGCCCATACGAGTCGACACTTTCCTCACTTTTAGTCTTATTTTTCATCTACCAAATTCTATCTAACATGTTATTCCGGCTCGTAATTGCTTGTGTGGTCCTTGCTTTCAATGTAGGCAACACCTCTGCCATGTTTAGACACTATAAAAGAACACCAGGGAATAATGATCTGCTCGACCAACCGTCTACCTCTCAAAATCAACCAATGGCTGCACCAATGGACTATCAGGCACACATGATGCGTCCACAGGCTCATCAAAATCTACATTATTCTAGTCCTCGAAATCTCCATCCACAGAGAGGACTAGAGCTCAACGAGGCAGATTGTGGACGTAATAAATATGGCAAACAACAACTTCTGGACGCTAGAGACAAAGCCTGCTTCGCGCCACGTATCGAAAATAGTATTAAGGCAACTTTGTTTTTTCCTAGAAACCTGAAAAAATATACGGGAGGATCACAATCTTACCTCTTTCCATTAAAGAGCCAGACGATGAAAACTGAAAATGGCTTTCGTAAGTTTTTTTTGTTCAACTCAATCTAGAAAAACATAAATATATCTGTATGAACCTCATATCATAGGCGGCTGATGGGTATAATAGGATGTGGTCAAGATCAGGTTGTATTAAACTTTTCATGTGATATTATTGGTGTCGTAACTAAATGGCCTGAACCTCGTAAAACCGTATTAAATTTGAAAAATATAATAAAGGGAAGATTCGGCCATGAGCGAAAGCAGTATAACTATATTGATTGCGCTGTATTTTGAAGCTTTTCAAGAATTAAAGACTGTAGCTCAGGAAATATTAACTTTGAGATCTTAGGGTCAGTAATTAGGTGATGTACGCTTCTGGAATATCTAGCAATTCATACTTACTCATAGGACCTTCTTTATCTGGGATGTATGTAGCAATCTCGTCTCCTAGAAATGCAATAATTTCAAATAAAGTTACCAGCGTGAGCAGTTGGAAGTTGGTTCAAAGTGACGGCTTAACGTTTTTCTACACCTTTTATAGAAAGAGAGAACAGTAGCCAATTCTGTTCGTTCATATGATTGATGTGTAGTCATTAGTCATCAAGTCCTAAGTTTAACCTCACAGATGGCTCTTTGTGAAGCCATATTCTGTTAAATCTTAGAAAACACTACTTCCCTTTAAGGGTGAGTAAAAAAACTGTCACATGATCTCAAAACATGCCTAAACGTGTGTGTATTTGCCGGCTAGATCTGTAACTGGTAACTCGCACTACAACGGATCGCTAAAATGTGAAAAGAAACGGCGGTGTGGCAGGCAGGGATAGATTGAGATCTATGTAGATAAACAAAACCTGAGGGCCCACTATACTGTCCCTACTAATAAACATTAATCATGTGTAATATTTATGCAGACTCATTAATATACGCTAGGGCGCAAGGATGAGCTTTGGATGAGCATTTAGTCACTCTCGGCAATATATTTCCTGCCTTTTCTTTTTATCACTAACTCCTTTGCCCCGACAACCACACCGCCTTGAAACATCCAAATCGAGAAGTTTCAAATATCAAATTTCACATAGATGTATTAAACTGGTATAGCTCAAAGCCAAATCTTATGTTTGATTAGCGAGCGTTATTACTCCAAATGTATATTCACTTTCAAATATGAAGACACGCAAGTTACAATTGAATATACATCTTCTTAGTTTTCGCTATAGCGCGAGTCGTTTCTCAAATTCTTGTGTGAAGGATTTGAAAATACACACAGTACTTTGTGATGGCTTTTATAGTACAGAAAAGATCACATGTGATAGCGATGAAAGGACACGGAACAAAAGATTCTGATCTTTATGAGCCTCTTGTTGCCGGATCAGTTGATGTTGATTAACAACAGAGCAAGTCCAGATAGAATCAATCAATTAACTAATATTATAGAGTGAAGTTATCTAGTGGTACTTCTTCTGACTTTTAAATACATAATTCTAATTACGATCTGCAGCTGTCTTTCCGAAGGGAGAAAGGTACAATCTCTAATAATCGAACCTTGTATTAACATCTTACTCTAGTATTAGTGTACTGGCACAGCCAGTATCTATCCACGGGTTAGTCCCGTAACACCTCTTATCATTACAACGTTAAAGACTTCTTATCCTTAGTTGAGCTCAACAAAATATGTGTGAAAAAGAATGTCTACGTTTTGAGATTATGCCATAAATAGCACCCATCCTCTCTATCTGGTTGTCAGATCTAAGATTTGTGTGTTGCTAATCTAATATGAGGTACAACAAGGGGGTAAGGTGGGAGCTATGGCCAATTGAATAAATATGGGTTACTAGGCTTGATAAAGTTATAGCTTTTTGGTGGTAACCAGCAAAGTGGATCAAGAGATCTATAGGTTATTACAGAATATGGCTTATACAGAGCCAACCATCTGTGAGGTTAAGCTTGGGACAACTTGTAAAAGACGACTAAAGATTGATATAATGACAACACATCAATCATGTGAACGTATGGAATCGACGACTGTTCTTTCTTTCCACAAAAGGTCCAGGAAAAAAAAGAGCTTTGATCCAACTTCCAACTGCTCACGCTGGTAACTTTAATCTGTTGTGGGGTTTCTAGGGTGTTTTACTAATTTTAGACAGTAAAATGTAGGCGAGCTTTATTTTAGCGAGTGACTCTGATTGGCTTTAGAGTTCGGTTCTGGGTTGCTCTAGCTTTAGCCGCTATCCTAATTGGACAGCATGGTTGCTACGAGGTATGTTTTCTTCCACATTTACCACATCTAGTTTCTTGCTTACCTGGACATTCTTTGGTGTTGTGTCTGTGAGCGCAGTTTCAACACTCAGAATCAGCAGTGCAATATCTGGCAAAGTGGCCGTATCTCTTGCAATTATAGCATTGCATGGCTCGAAATCCTGACCTGAAGATTTCGGTTGCTTTGAGTTCGTACCCCCACACAATGCCCTCAGAAATGGCTTTGTCCACTTGTTCGGTCTGATTAAACCAAACTATAAGTGAGCCCGTTGTCTTACTGAGATTTTTATTCTATTTGAGCCATGCAACTCTTTCTACTTTCATCCCCATAATATACAGCTCATTAGCTGTTTGGATCTTTTTCAGATATTCGGGATTCCCCAGTTCGAAGGACAAAGGAATTAAACTTACCAAGTACTTCACAAAAGACTAACACTGATTCAAATAAACCATTAACTACATCAATTAGCTGGGTTAATCCGCCTGCTTCAACTAGTTCACCAAACATAGTTAATGAGCATAACATCGATTCTTCTACTGAAATTTATCCATCTCATAACAATGAAACAAACGAACCTTCAAATGAAGTAATATCAACTTCACAAAATCCCTCACCAACTTGCCATAACTACTTAATTAATGCCGAAAACGACATCTGAAATACGAGGCTTTGTAGGTGCAGCTGGATACTTGAGATGCCTTATCAAGGACTTTTCAGCGCTTGCTGGCCCGTTAACTGACCAATCTGTAGGCCTAAAGAATAAGCCAGTGGTACTAACGTCAGAATCGATAAAATCATGGCAAAACATAAAAAATACATTAATTTCTGCCCCACTAGTAAAAAAATTTGACTGGCGCCTACCGATTATTCTTGAAACGGACGCATCTCAGTACTTTATTGGTGCCGTACTATTACAGCCACATATTCACTTCATATCAAAATCAAACCGCTCATTCCTACATCCTATTGCTTATTTTTCTAGAAAACTGAACGAGACTAAACAGCGATATTCAGCACAAGAACGAGAACTCTTATGTATTATACTTTCTTAACAACATTGGAGGCACTGGGTTGAAGGAGGCGACGTCACAGTTATTACAAACCACGAATCATTGAAATCTATCCAAACAAAAACTGAACAGCCAGCTAGAATTGTCAGATTTATAGACTCTATTGAACATTATGGAATACGAATCCTTTATCGAAAAGGTAAGGCAAACGTACGTCCTTGCAGACTATCTTTCACGACCACCTAAGGAAACAATCATCTCGCAAAACAACATCTTCACTACTGAAGAAGAAGAAGAAGAAAGGAATATTGCAATTAGTCAACAAAATGAAGGACTCCATCTCGAGAAAATCAATCAACCCGAGCAATTGAACAGATTAGATTTACAAAGTATATTCGAATTCCTAGATAAAAATGAAAATTTAACTGCAAATCTTAATTCCGAATGGGTCAAGAAGAATTTCAGCATCTATAACGAGAGGTTATGCTTAATTAAGACTAATAAACCCATAGATATCTGTGACCCTCTTGAATCTCCTGGAGTTGTAACTTTGCTCGAGGTATTAGAATACGAAGACCTTCTAGACATAGTAAAAAAAATACACGAATCCCAAGGCCACGCTTCAGTCGGCACAACTTTACGAAAAGCAAGTCAAAACTACTGGCATCCAGAACTAATATTAGCAACACATGAACCCATTCGTAATCGTCGTTTGTGTCAGCTAATGATACCTCCAGATCTAAGCCTTGGAAATTTAAGACCAATTCAACCTCCGACGCCATTGACAAGATGGGGAGTAGATCATACTCAGGTCGGCCAGACAATATTATTAAACGCAGTTGAATACGCTACCGGCTGGCTTGAGTCACGCTTATTATCAAATGCTGACTTTGCTAACACTACACCATTACTACTATACATTATCCACACGTTTGGTACACCTAGACAGATTATTACTGATAATTCCAATTGCTTTACAGGACGCGAGGCACAGAAATTTCAGGAACATCACGGCTTCAAGATATTACACACAACTCCAAACAGACCGCAAGGCAATGGAAGAGTAGAACAAGCCAACGGCATTCTAAAAGGAATTCTGACCCGGACTATACTCGATAACAATAACCTACCTCTTTCGATCTTATTACCTAGAGAACAGTCGCCATATATAACCGCTGTATTGCACCTTATGGATATAGTCCATTCTTTTTGTTATTTGGTACCCAGCCGCCAGAGTCAGAAACAATTTATCCTGTTTATACCCGTGAAGCCACTGATGAAGAAGAAAAGGATTGGGCCAGAGAACTTGTAAGAAACCACGCCGCATCAATCGCCCAGTCATACGTTGGTTGTGTAAGAGCAGCCAGAGCCAAAACTCGTGAATATCTCCAAGAATCAAAAGCACTCATGAGAACATACGCAACTGGTGACTGGGTTTTGCGAGTGAGGCAAAGAAACCATAAATTTGAACCTTTCTATGATGGGCCATGGGCAATATCAGGATGCCATGAGAATAACACTTACTCACTGATATCGCCGGGTGGCTACAGATTGTTAAATAAATACAACGGTACTAATCTTTTTCCAGCGTACACTCGAGACGGCCATCCAATTAAAAGTCTGTGGTATGGAAGTCAAACAATGCTGAATAAAGACCGAAAAAACATCAAGGCTGCCGTGGGTCTTTAAAGACAAGTTGTTATGGTAGAGCTGAGGACAGCTCTGAATGGAGAAAGGGGATTATTGAGGATCCGGAAGTCAGGTCCCTCCTGTAAATATTATTCAGGAGCTTACCACAAGCTATCCCAGTTAACAGCTCGTGTTATCAACTAGGGATCCAAATCTAATAACCTCTACTAGTCGGATTTCCTCCTCGTATAACATCTGCGTATTTTCTCTTCGTATTTCACACTACAGTATTTGGGTTTGGCGTTGAATGATAGGATTGCTTTAATAGATAGATTATCACCATAGCAAAGGGGAGTTAAGTTACATACAGTCTAAGATTTTGCTATACTAAATTTATAGTTGAATCCCTAGACAACCTGTAGCTAAGATATTTATATATTTACAATTTACAATCAATATATTTACATATTCACATTATACTATCTGGTACCTAGAAACCTCAGGGCTATGGCCAACTAAACAAATATGGGTTACTAGATTTGACAAAGTTATAGCTTTTCAAAGTGGATTAACAGATCTTTAGGTTATAACAGAATATGGCTTTACACAGAGCCATCCATTTGTGAGGTTAAGCTTAGGACCACTTGCCAAAAACGACTAATGATTGTTATAATGACTACACATCAACTATGTGAACGAAAGATATCGGCTACTGTTCTTTCTTTCCAAAAAAAGGTCTAGAAAAATGTTAATCAATCACTTTGAACCAACTTTCAACTGCTCACTCTACTTGAAATTATTGCATTACTAGAAAACGGGATTGCTACGTACAACCCAGATAAAGAAAGATCCCATGAATAAGCATAGGTGTTTCAGAGGACCAATACGAGAGCCAAGGACATAAAATCCATAGCTAGATATTCCAGAAGTACATCACCTAATTACCCTACCTGAAATCTCATACTTCAAATACATACATTATAATTTTATATCCGCTGGGTTACAGGTTTTCCTATCCTAGAGGCTCCAAAATACTTTGCAATCAGCAAATTTATATTTATTTTGGTCATAGACATGTGAAGGTCTTCCCAAAATTAAATTTTTTGTCTTTTTTGCGACTTCAAGGGGTTTAGGCCATTCAGTTACCACACCTACAATGTGACAAGATAGGTTTAATACAATCCGATGAATACCATAATCTATTTTATTCGTTAGCCACCTATGATACGAGATTCATACATATATTGATATTTGAGAAAGAACTTACGTGAGCCACTCTTAGTATTCATTATTTGTTTTCCCAATGGGTAGAGGAAAAATGGATGTTCTCCACTGTATATTCTGGGGTTTGAAGGATAGTATATGGTTGCCTTTCTACTATTTTGTGTGTGCGGCACATAACAGGCTTCATCTCTTGCGTTCAGAAGATGTTGTTTGTTATAAGAAATAACTCCACACTCTGCCCCATTGGGCTCTAGTCCTACCTGTTGATGAGGATTCTGAGGATTAGAATAAAAATATGGATTTTGAGGATTAGAATAATGTGGATTTTGTTGAGTCGATGGATATTGATAAGCCGAAGGATCTTGATAAGCCGGAGGATTTTGATAAGCCGAAGGATCTTGATAAGCCGGTGGATTTTGATAAGCCTGTGGATTTTGATGAGTCGCTGATTGCCAAATATATGTTAGATGATTCGTAGGTGGAGCCATTGGTTGGTTTTGAGAGGTAGACGGTTGGTTAACCAGATCATTATACCCTGGTGCCCTTTTTCGGTGTCTAAACATAGCAGAGGTGTTGCCAACATTGAAAGCAAGAACCACATAAGTAATTAAAAGTCGAAATAACATTTTGTATAAAATTTGGCAGGTGATCAATGAGACTAAAAGTGAGGAAAGCGTCGACTTGTATGGGTGAAAGACAAACTGACTGATCTCCAAAGCTTGAAAGCTACTGAAGTATTTATCAATGATTGTTGGGTAATCTTCACAGGAGGATCAAGCATCGGTCTTTTTTCTTCTTATTTTGAGTAATAATCATGAAGTCATGAGTAGATTACCGAAATGATCATTGATATTTAAGGTTATCATGGCGTTTGATACCTAGTATGCTATAGAAAGATTCATAGGATGGGATTACAAAATAAATCATAGTTATGTAATTGAGCATCTTTTCCACTTGAAAATAAAAGTGTCATTGGATATACTCTAGCTGCGTCTTGGAATCGAATTTCAAGCAGGCATATTGCAAATTTCTGTGGTTAGATGGATATCGAGTAGGAGGCTTAGAGACAGAGTCCATCGGTATTTTCCCAAGCTTATAAGGAACGGTATTAAGTGCACAATCTAATTTGAGATACATATTTACGTGTCGTATGTTGAATCAGTTTTAATGAAAAAAAAAATGATTTCCAAAACTCCAAAATTTACAATTGCTACTGTAGCTATAGCCTTGCACTACCTAGTCAATAATAGCCTAGGCATAAAATATGCAAACTCAGAGATTTCATAATTACCATAACGAAAATTCCAAGGGTAGCGTCCCCGGCAACAGAACCCATGCTTAAAATAATGTCTTAAAGAAAAGACTGACGGAAATACCATATCTAATCTTAAGAAAGATAAGACTCACAGAAATTGGATAATATGTTTAAATATATAGAGCCCGGAAATACCGACGGCGCAGTCAATAATACTTACGATCAATGTAATGATGTCAAGTGGTATCATAGCTGATAACTCTTTGAGAAATGGAAGCCACAGGGAAAAGTAGTTTTTCTAATTATTTTAAGTCATTCTCTCATATCAAGAGTTCTGTTGTAGATAAATAAAGGAGTTTCTTCGCACATCTTTTGGATCTTCACTTCAAGATCTTCTTCTACATAGATCTAGGTATAGTTTTAAAAAAAAACATTGCTTACAACCCTTACACCTCCCAATTATAAATTGCTAAATTATGAAGAGAAATTATTAGTTGTTTTCTCTCGAATAATGAGCCAGATATCTTCCTTTCCACCGATTGGATGAATGAATGACGTATTTCTTTTCTAAATTTTTGATTAGAAGAGTTTCAGTGTCATTGATAAAGGAATTTGGCGTAATTAAATTGATAGCAAAAATTAAAAGCTATTGTATAACAATCTAAAACGATGTGGCTTAGGTGGTTTTTTTCGCAATAAAAGTTTTCTGTTCTGAATAAAGGTTATGAGATTTGGAACAGCTGCCTAGTGGTTATGAATTGCATATTCACTGTATGGGTACTCAGACCTGACTTGAGAAAAAGTGGTTTAGCTTCACAAATGCCTATTCCAGGTGATTTTTATGCACGATTTGTTAACTCAAACTCTAAGAAGAACACCATTCATTTTAATCTTAACATTTAGATTTGAAGCTCAACATCATATCATGACTTTGTCAACAGAAATTTGCAATTTAAAATTTAGATAATTACGTAGTTTTAAAATTTGAATTTAATGTATATTTTCTCAATAACACATACAAAGTAGAGAGAACACTGTAAGGTATAATTCTTTAGCTTGTTTAAACAAAATAGAAGTGCCATTTACTCTACTGGAAGATCTTTTCATTTTCCAAATACTTAACGAAGATATTCGGAAATGAATGCGACAGCTATAATACTTATCAGCGATTTAACTGATTTACAAGAAATTGAGCATGGCGATAAGAGTCTGAGGTAGTTGGGATTCTTTTTATTTTCGTGAGGCATCGGCTTACCAAACGTGCATAGAATTAACATGGATTATGCATAAGTGAAACTAAAAGCTAATAAATTTTTTAAATATCTTTTCAAAAGAGATTTTTAGGAAACCCAAATGTAATCAATAGAGAAGTGATGCGTATTGGTGGTATAGTACTAACTTATGGATATAATTTTACCTAGTGAGGTTGGTCGATGCCTGTTTAAATATCTAAGCAATACATACATTTACTGCTCAATCTACAATACGGAGAATGTTAATAGAATATTCTAGTCTCCCATGATTCCACAAAATTCTTCAAAAATAGAATGCCAAGGATCCATCTAATGGTAAACTGGAATGTTCCAGAATACCCTGCATTAAAATTCTATCAGCCGTACATAAGATTATACCTTTATGTCGAGCCATACTACAGTGTCAGTACGATATTGAAGGGCCCACACTAGAAATAGTAGGGCTTAGAAGGGTGTATTTATACATTTGCTAGCCTATTATAGCAGGATTGACAGTTGATCCTTGCACGAAGCTCTAAAATTTAAATGGTGAGAAACACAAGACCTATATTTGGTTTAACAAAGTTATGAATTTTCACAATTTGCATTTATGCATTTCATAAAGTTTTATTCAGTAGCTCGATATTTTATGATAACTCTGTTGAAGTTTGTTTATAACGAGTAATAAGAGTTTCTGAATTAACTCTTCTTATTACTAACTTGAGCCGTTTGATTATCAACCAAGGATAGTGTTTAAAGTATTCTAACTTAGATAAGATATAGATTAATTCAATGTGCATGGAGGTATTCAATATATACATATACATAAGTTCATAAGCTAATCTATACATTTTACGTAGAATCAGGTCATATTGAAATGTAGTCAATCCAAATTTAGCAACCCTATAAGTTGATGTACCCATAAGTTGCCACCCCTGAGATACTCACCACTTTTCTCACCCCCTAACTTCAACATAACATAACTAATTCAATTAAGCAACTATA
>PEDP01001402.1:0-11432 GCA_002918395.1 Erysiphe pulchra
TGTCCTCGCATCGCACGTGAGGCACCCTTAGTTAAAATTGCCATAAAGTCTGCCCCGATTTCTGGATGGTCTCTCTCCAAATCTTGTAAATAAGAACTTGTAAGATCAAGAAGGCCTTTAATCTTTTCCATGAGAGGAGTCTTGCTTTTATCACCTTGAGTAGTTTTGTTACTATCTGCAAAGCTCGGATTCTTTTTCTGACTGTCTAGCTCTTCCAAACTTAGGAAGTCTTCTTCAAAATTGATACTTTCTAAAATCTGTGTGGATAGCTCCTGGTCTTCGAACTCCATAGAGTTCTCAATCTGTTCGTTATCTGAATCTTGCGTAGAACAACGCTTAGGATCAAGCACCATGCTCCGATGGAGAGCTTCGGCAACACATGGGGATGAGCAGGCCTTAAGGATGGATGGTTTGTTTGCTTTACTCGTCGTTAAAGTCGATTTCGAGACGCGATTCCCAGTCTAGTGGGGATCTGGAAGAAGCGCAGGCTTGAAGCCCAGCAGCGACGCCGTTGATTTTTAATATGGAATGTATGGAGTTCTAAGATTTATGTTAAATTATGTTTTTGCTCCAATAAATTGTGTGTCGAGTGAGATTGTATGGCAACGTGTAAATAATATTATAAGGATAAAGGTCACGTTCAAATCACAGAATCATCGTTTTTTCCGATGCGTTTAACAACTTTCTAGTCCTGTGATGACGTTAAACATAGTACAAATGACTATTTCTAACACTACCTCTTGTGAACTAAATCAGAAGATTTGCAGACGTGGCAACTATCAGGGCATATTTGAATCCTAGAGAAAACTTAGAATATTCATTCCATTTATATTTATTCAAAACTTCCATACAGCTAAGCCAGGAGTTTGAAACCTACATGCAAATGCTACGACATCTATAACATCGCTTAATTTGAGTGTCAAGGAAATTCATTGTAAGAATGACAAAGATCTTGGCAAAAATGACTAATCTGAGATAACGATTTTGTTCGTCTAATTGCGAGTCTCAATTTTGATTAGATGAAAGTCATTCACAATTACCTGACACAAGTGTTGCGATCTTGGAGAACAATTATTCGTCGATGTCTCCAGCGAAGAAACTTCGTCTCATTCTAGCTTGATTAAAAAGCATTTAACGCGTGCGGGGAAAAACTGTAGCGTCTAGGATCCGACATTTTGAGCTAGCGTGACCAATCCCGAGTAGCGCGCTAAGCGAGCTATATAAACTGCGGTTTATTAACAGCTCAATCTTCGATGCCAGGTTACAAGGAAATAAAACCCCCATTTAATTTGTCTTGAGTATGTAAAATATTGGTTCTTCTCAGGAGTTCAGAGTTCAGGTGGTATGCTAAGGGTAATGTATTCAAGAGTTAGTTTCCTATCATTTTAGTCTCAAACTTGCTGTTATTGATCATCAGAATCTTATAATAGTTGAGCTACTAGACACTGTGTGATAATCCACAAAATATACGACCTCACAAAAGAGAGTCCTCAGTGGCTGAAGACTAGAAATATGAAAATAAAAGAGAACTCAAGGGTGTAAACCAATGAGAAAAAATACCAGACGCCTAATCCTGTCCGAGTCCTGATGACGAAATACCCATAGCCAAAAGTGGAAATTACACACAATTTAATCGTTTATAGCATAAACTCTGAACATTTATCGGAATCCTCTTCGATTCCTTCGTTACAAATAGAAGCTCAAGTCTCTAATTGATTCAGTGACATTATTCATGTTTAATTTTTCTTGACTTGAATCTAGATGAACTACTTAAGATGTTCATATATCTATGTCTACTAATCAGTTACATTATCATAGAGGGAATTTAACAAAGTATCTAAGTATGCGCCATCAAGATACCCCTAGCTTACACTTAATATCATTTAAAAACAAATATTTAAGTGCTTCGGGCTCTTTTATGAGTCTGAAAACTCTGTTTTGTATAGATCTTGAATGTAGTCTCCTGTTCGTCTCCATCAGATTCTTGATACAAGTTATTTTGACCTCAAGAAGGTTACTTACTGGTCTAATTGTCGTCATACTAGGAAATAGAGGGCTCGAAAATCTTGGACTTCAGTCTCATTTCATAAGTCTTCGATGTCGATATCAACAGATTGAATCAAAAATTTGTTTTGCGGCACTACAAATTCCGCATCTTTTAAATGATGCCAATAGTCGATTTTCTCATCTCATGGATACTTCTGTCTTATGTTGTATCTACTCACACCGTGCTCGGTCGAAGAGAATTGAAAGAGAATGGATACGATTGTGGAGGTAAATTTTTCGACGACCAGATGATCCATAACGAACTCATGACTGCCTTCTCAGATGAAGGAAGAAAAATATTAATGCCATACTCTGGACCACTCTATAGTAGTACATTGAGTTACGCAGTGTGGCCTATCCTTCCACTGGAGTCGCCACCCAAGTCAACTGTATACTCAAGGCAAAACCCAATTTATCAATTAGTCTTTGATGAAAATGGCAAAGCTATAGATGTGATTGTTAAGCTGGCAAACAAACAATTCGCGAAGTGCTGGAGAGTAGATAAGCAGCAATCAGAAGCTTCGATTAACAGCGTAGTGGAAAGTAATGGCTATGAATGTGGCCCTGGATTTTTCCCCGACACTAGACTTGCTGAAATTGCAAATATTGCTCGCCATTATTTAGGTTCACATCTTTATTATCCTTTAAAATATAAGGGAAACTTGTACAGTAAAGAGCTTCGATATGAAATATGGCCAATTAATTACAGAACCATAGTTATTCCTCGGCATCCAATCACTCCAAGAACTGGCTCTATCTATATCGTCATAGATTCCACAGGTCAATTAAAAGATGTCATTGCTAGGACATCCGACAAAAATCATATAAGATGCATGAGGGCAAGAAAAGTTTCTCCAGCACCTAATAATGACGAACTCAATCAAATACTTGACAAACCAACAAGAATAGGATACATATGCAAAGATGAATTTTTTGATGACATTTATTTGAGTTATATTAGTCAAAAATTTAGAAGGCAAGGAAGTCTTCCCAAACTTCGTTACAAATTACTAGATAACATAATTTGCTCCCTATGGCCTCTCAATGGAATTGAAATTAAAGATGATGACGATCGTGTTAATGAACTTTATTTGGCATTAGAAACCAACTTTAGGGTCAAAGATGTTGTAATGCAACTTGGAGAGGAATTAGTGCCTTGTAAAAGGGATGTAATTGCTTCTGGCTATCCAGATAATCTTATCTTCCGATATAATTTTGATGATTTTTCACGCTGGGAAATCGTCTTAGCAGCTGCGAATTCTCGCAAGAAAAACAGATATTACCCTTACTAACTAATCTAGCCATACATCAGGCTTTAAAATCTGATGTTGAAGGTTCACCCATGCTTAATTCACTCTACGGAAAAGAATAAGTCCTCTTCTAAATCAAAAAATCATCGCCTAGTGATAATTTCTGGGTGTCACTTGTGAGTGTTCTCACGATGCAACCTTCTTCTAATAAATTAGTCAAATTTTCAGTTGAAGGCAAGAAGCTTTGCTGGGAAGATGATAGCTTGTTTATATCAGTGTCAAATATCTATAGGAGTATAATCAAAAAGCAATAAAAAAACTCTAATTTCCTTGAATTCAAGAAATAGCTTTTTTAAAAAAAAAATTGAAGAAATTACGGTCTCGTTTTAGTCATGATATCTGTTATGGGCTGTTGGCTGTTGCCCTTGGCTCTCTAGGGAGTTTGTAATAGTCACATGATTGCACCTACTTTCTGTTACCGGTATACATCACTCGGTAAGCGCCTCACCTTCATCTACTTAATTCTATGTCAATCAATGTAGGAAGAGGGGGCACAACTCATGATATCACTTAAGCAAGAGGCTGTGAGCTCCAACTTGATGTCCATCTTATTCAAGAGCCTTGTTGGTCAGGTCGCACAAAGTCTCATCCTTTTTACGATGAGTTACTAGAATTTCGGAAAGCCCTCACAGAACTCTTAGATGAGCATTGGAAAAGACAGACTAAGAGTCCATGTGGAACGTCAGTGCTGTTTGCAAAAAAGCCAGGTGGGTTGCAATTTTGTATTGATTAAAAGGGATTGAATGCAGTGACAAAGAAAGACCGATATCCAATTCCACTAATCAGAGAAACACTGGAAGCATCCGGAAAGTTAGAATGGCTAACAAAACTAGACATCACCCCTGCATTTCACCACATTCGAATCGCAGAAGGGAATAGTAGAAAACAGCTATGAGGACACGTTATGCAACGTTTGAACAACAGCTATTTTAAATGAAAATGCAGAAGAAGAGTAGAAGATGGACTTGATTCTAGAGGTACGAAATCAGGGGCAAAGCAGAAGACTTCCTAAAAAAGCGCTTGTGAAGTGTACTGGAAAACGTGTACCAACTTGGGAGCCTTATAAAGTCGCTCAAGATACTGTTGCAATAAAGAAATTTGAAACACAACAAGCTTAGATTTTAAGTGAAGTAAAAATAGGATTTAAAAACTTGTAATTATGGGTTAAGAATCTGGGAGAGGAGGAGGGTAATGTTATGTTTGACTAATTTACCAGGATCAGAGCGGCAATAAGAAATATTTTATATAGACTGTATTCTTGTATAATTTCATCCTTAAATCGATTAAATTCGATTATACTTGACTTTTCTTTAATATTATTTGAGATATTTAGAATCATTCGTGACAATTCGGGCCGTTTCTTTCATTAAGTGCTCTGTAAATCTTTTTCTTTGCACGGAGTTGTGACACTACCATGGATGCTTTGCAAATGGCTTTAAGTCTTGCGGCAATTGAAAAGTTAGATTCCAGTAGTTCTCCTAGTTTAGGATATCTATCAATTTAGTCGTAACTAAGCTCTTCTTTGATGACATTAAAGCGGCCTTCTACAACAAGACGTCTTTGAGATCATACGACCTAAAGATATTCCTCCAGGTGCTCGAATTTTATTACTAGCAATTCGCTTTTGAATAAAATAATTATCATTGATATTGTGACTAAAACGATGATACAATGATACGATGACAAGAGATCTTAAATCTTCATTTTGAAATAAGCTATTCCTTGATTCTTAGGTTTTGAGGCATTTTGGATATTTTTTGCTTTTTGCTTTTACTTGTAAACGTTTTCATCAATAATTACACGTTTCATCATCTTTGTAAAAAGCTTCTGGTCTTTCCACTGAAAATTTGTCCCATTCTTTGGTAGTAAGGTGCATAGCAAGAACACCAATTATGCGACATGTAGAAATTTTAACAAGGAGATGATTTGATGGCTCAGAAGAGTGAATATTCTTTTTCCTAGAATTTATTAGGGATGGACCTTCAACATCAAATTCTGAACCCAGATAAATAGCTGGTTAAGTTAGGTAAGAGAAAAATTTTCTTTTCTTGCTTACAATTCCAGTAGATAAGGCGAGCTCCTTATGTGAAAAAATATCAGAGGTAATTCGGTAGATATTACGGTCTCGATCACCAGGAACTACCACCTTTTCACATGGTATTAAATTTTTTTCATCTTCTATTACAATATGCATTACACTAAAATCGGGTGCTAGTGCCAAAAGATTTTTATCCTCAGGATTTACTTTTAATGATATTCCATTTGTATTGAGAGGCCATAGGATGCAAGGTGAGTAAAATGGTGCACCGTCATGATGTCTGAAGAAACTTTTTGGCTGTTTCGTCGCTTTGCTTTGAACTATTTGACTAACACGCTGGAGATAATTATCATCATAAAATACATCATGACATATGTATCCAAATCTTGGTGTTTTAGCAAATGTTTTACTAAGCTGGTCAGCATCAGGATGTTTACTTGCCCTCATGCATCTAATATGATTGTTTTTCGATGTCCTAGCAATAACATCTCTTAGTTGACCTGTGGAATTTATAACGATAAAGAAGGTGCCTGTCCTTGGAGCGGTTGGAGTTCGATGAAGTGCTAGGATAATGTGATAAATAGGCCATATTTTATACCCAAGATTTTCATTGTACAAGTTACCTCTATATCGTAAGGGGTAATAATTACCGTTATTTAAATTCTCGCGAGCAATTCTTGCGAATTCAATAATTGTGCTGTCTAGAATAAACTCAGAGCCACATTCATAGCCATTACTTCCCTCCACGCTGTAAATTGAAGCTTCTGATCGCTGACTATCAACTCTCCAACATTTAGCAAATCGATTGTTTGCCAGCCTAACAATCATATCTACAACTTTGCCATTTTCATCAATGACTAATTGATATATTTTTTTTGCTGTAAGAATTCAGTTGACCTGAGTGGTTTCCCTATTGGAAGGATAGGCCACGTTACGTAGTTCATTGCACTACTATAAAGCAGTCCAGAATATGGCAATAATTTTTTCCTTCCTTTTTCTGATAAAGCAATCTCGAGTGCGTCAAGGACCATATGGTCGTTGAAAAATGCATCTCCACAGTCGTATCCATTCTCTTTCACTTCAAGCACGATATGAGTAGATACAACATAAGATAAAAGTATCCATGAGATGAAAAAATCGACTATTGTCATCATGTAAAAGGTACAGAATATTTAGTGCGGCATAAAAATTATTTGATTCAACCTGTCTTCATCGATGATTTATAAGACGAGACTGAAATCCAACATAATCAGCCTCATTCTTTTAGGATAATCTGCGTAGTAAATAATCTTCTTGGAGTTAAAACATCTGATTTTAAGAATCTGATGAGGACTAACAGGAGACTGTATTCAAGATCCATATAAAAAAACCTTGAGAAAACCTTTTAAAACTCATAAAAGAGCTCACAGCGTTTGATAATTTGATTTTAAACAATATTAAGTGCAAGTTAGGAGTATTTTGGAGGTGCAAACATAGATATTTTTTTAAAGTTCTTCCTTGACAATGTAACTGATTAGTAAACTAAATTAAATGAACATCATAAAGAAGCTCATCTAGATCCAACTCATGAAAAATTAAATATGAATTATGTCACTAAATTAATTAGCTTTACAACTGATTTTAACGAAGGAATCAAGGTGGATTCCAATAAATTTCCAGAGTTTATACTAACAACTATTAATTTGTGAGTAATTTCCCTTTTTGACTAAGTGTACTTCGTCATTGGAACTTGGACATGAGTAGGCGTGTGATAATTTTCCTCTTTGGTGCACACCCATGAGTTCTCATTTTTTTCTTCACTTTTCTCGTCTTCAGAACAAATTTGTATTTTTCGTGCACGCGTTGACCGTGTTTAATCAAACTAAAGTGAATCGAAACCTCTTTGCTTAGCACATTGAGTAATAATTGATCTCCAGGGTTGTAATATTTATGGCAGGTAGGTGTGAATGATTTTCAACTAATAAAATTGAAGACTTGAAATTAGAAGAACTAGATCGTTGAGGAGGGTCAGACTTGAGCTTTGAAGCAATACACAACATCTATATAAGAAAAAAATAGAAAAGTCATATTTCTACGCAATTTCAGTTTTAAAATTAAAATATCACAGAATTTTTCCTGAGAAAACCCAGTATCTGGAGGGTGAGGGAAGGATAGATAAAATGAAGTATTTGTTACGGTGATAGGCACGGCTTTGGCAAGAGAGCACTGTTACGAAAAGGTGTTTTTTTTCTGCGATTATCTACGAGAGAGAATGTGTTGTTTATATAAATAAGCAGAGGTAGTCAAGCGGCAGTCTAGGGCCCCTAACAGCCTGACCCAACCTTGGGTGTCCCAGACGCCCCAGACTGCTGTTGAGGCCCTCTTGCAGTCAACTTCGATTAAGGATCGAGTAGCCAGACACCAAGGAAGCTCTCCGACATCAATTCTTAACTCTGTCGACCAATTGGCAAAAGCTACAGTGGCTATGAGCCACCAGCTTACTCTTTTGAACGGGGAGGTCAAAGCACTTCGAGAGGCTAACCAGGCTAGCTCAAAGCGCCGAAGGGCCAAACGAACTCGATTTCAAGATTCAGGGCCTCTCTCTAGTGAAGAAGCCAGCCAGATATTGGCAAAAAAGGGTGTTGTTGAGCAGGAAAGATGCGACAAGGTTGCAGAGGAGGGTTCGGCCAAGAGGCGGAAAACGGGCGCGCGGCTTTGTGGCATCTGCCGTAACACCGGTTACAATGCAAGAACCTTCCAAGATGCTGAAGATGTATCTATAGCTTCGGATTGCATTTTAGTTCAATGGATTTGAGCTGTTTTTCGTTGAGTTGTAGGGATGAAAAGTTGGATGGTCTGAAAAAGTGGCTCGCGAAGTGGATGAGGAATTTAATATCTTCCTACATTTAATGGTAGTAGGTAGTAAGTTGTAGAGCGTGGTTTGGCTGAAAACTGGTATGCGCCAATCAGTGACTTAAAAAGGTCCAAAATTATGCAAATTGGGGAGGGTGGCATGATAATTTTCTTTAGGGGAGCGGAAAACATTTCCCTGACGAAAGCCGATGACTAACTTACCTTGTCACCTAAACCCTACATTAGTGAAGATAAATTCATCTCATTCTATAAGATTGTAGATGTTATAAGTGATAATCAGGTGATCGTAATATATATTCTAAGAGTAAGTTCTATCTGTATTCTATGCTAGTGCGAGTAACCACAAGTAAATATTCTCGACTACCCCTTTTCTCCCTTGTCCTTACATCGGTTAAGCTATATACCCTAATAGTCGATCCTAATCTCACCTATTAACTGCATATATTTATGTACGCATAATTATGCATACATAGTTCTGCTTACACATTCGTATTTATTCGAAACGTCCATACAGTTACGCCAGGGTTTTTTAAATCTACATGCTGGTACTAAATATCAGTAATGAGAAACTTAGAATCTACGAAACTTTTCAAATAGCTCAAGTTGAGTGTAAATGAAATTCATTGTAAAATGAAAAAAAAATGGTTCTTGGCAAAAATGACTGTTGTAAAACGACAATGCGGTTCCTCTAATTTCAAGTCCAGAATTTGATCTGTTGAAAATCCTTCACAATTACTTATTACCTGCCTTGCGACTTTGCAGATCAATTATCTATAGATATCCAAAGCAAAAAGAATTCGATTCTTTCTAACTTGATAAAACACGGTCAACGCACGCACAAAAAGAATCACATTGTACTGAAGACTAGAAGATGAAAAAAAAAGAACTGAACGGTACACCAGACGCTTAATTCTGACCAAGACCTGATAGCGAAGTTTCTAAACAAGAAAGTAGAAATAAATCACATTTTAATGGTTGATAGCAGAAACTTTGAGATTTTATAGGAATCTAGTTTGATTCCTTCGTTTCTATTAATGGTGACGAGCAAATTTAGTGACATTATTCATGTTTAGTTTTTCTGAAGTTGGATCTAGATGAGCTTGAGCGTCTTTGAGATGTTCATTTATCTCTGCTTACTGATCACTTACATTGTCAAAGAAGGACTTTAACAAAACATCTAAGTATGCGCTACCAAAATACTCCTAGAATCCTATTAATTTCGTCCTATTATATGAGTCTAGAAAAGCTGTGACTAGATCATTAAATACGAATCATTTTTCTAGTCTCCTCTCCGTCTCCACCAGATTCTTAAGATCAGTTTTTTTGACTTCAAAGAGATTATTTACTGCTAAAAATATCGTGAATGTAGGTAACTGATTATCTTTGATTCAAGTGTTATATCATAAATCATCGATATAAACGATTAAATCAATTATTTCTTATGCGGCACTATCTATTCCGTATCTTTTTTATGATGCCAATAGTCGATCTTGTCCTCTCATGGATACTTCTGTCCTATGTTGTCTCTACTTATACCGTGCTTGATCGAAGAGAATTTAAAGAGAATGGATACGACTGTGGAGGTCAATTTTTCAACGATCAGATGGTCCATAATGCACTCAAAGTTGCCTTATCAGAAGAAGAAAGGGGACTATCATTGCCATACTCTGGACCGCTTTATAGTAGGGCAATGAATTACGCAACTTTGCCTATTCTTCCAATGATACCGCCACCCAAATTGACTGAATCCCTAAACAGAGAAAAAATATATCAAATAGTCTTTGATGGAAATGGCAAAGTTGTCGATATGATTGTTAGGCTGGTAGACAAACAATACGCGAAGTGCTGGAGGATAGATACTCAGCAATCGGACGATTCAATTTACAGCGTGGAGGGAAGTAATGGATATGAATGTGGCTCTGAGTTTATTCCCGACACCACCATTACTGAACGTACAGAAATTGCTCGCAGGAATTTATTCACGAGACATTACTTTCTCCAAGACTATAGGGGAAATTTGTATAGTCAAAATCTTGGATATAAAATATGGCCTATTTATCAGAAAATCATTTCACTTTATCGGTCTGAAAAAGCTCCAAAAACAGACACCTTCTTCATGGTCATAGATTCCAGAGGTGAATTAAAAGATGTTATCGCTAGGACATTGACAGACAATCATATAAGATGCATGAGGACAAGAAATGTTTCTCCAGCACCTGAAACTGACCAACCCAGTCAAATTATTCGTAAAATTTATTTATCTGGATACAGATGCATTGATGTGTTTTATGAAAAAAATTATCTGCGGAATGTTGGTAAAATTGTTGAAAGAAAAGCCTGGAGAAATCCAAAATTTTCTCTTAAACTATATGACAATACATACCGATGGCCTCTCAATAGAGAAAATGGTATGGGTAAACATCTTTTGGTACTATCAAAAATCTTTAGTGTGGTGCGTGTTGTAATTGAAGATGGAAATAATTTAGAACTGTGTGATAAGACAGCAATTCTTGATAAAGAAGAGCGTAATGTCTACCGAATGACTTTTGAGGTTATATCACACAATGAGCCTCTCTCACCTACGGGGAGTGCAAGCAAGAAAAGAAAACATTCACGGTAACTAACTAATCAAGAAATATGTCAGTGCTTAGAATCTAATGTTGAAGGTCCATACCTAATTTATTGCATGAAAAAACATAAGTCCTCTTCTAAGTCATCAAATCACCTCTTAGTTAATTTTCTACGTATCGCATGTCTGGTGTTCTCACAATGCACCCTACTTCCAAAGAATAGGTCAAATTTTCAGTGGAAAGGCTAGAAGTATAATAGGACAGATGATAAAACATGTTAATCGTTTCTTACAGCTGCCTTAAACACTGTTACAAAGCGTACTGGGCATCCTCCCTTGTATTCTAGAGAAATCAAATCACGATAAAATGATACCTGCTGGAGCTCACCGATTTGTGTATGAGTTGCTTCATACAACATCATCATCTTTGTATCCATTGTCATTCCAGCTACTAATAAATTCCTGTGAGTTATGACTCTCATGGCCATCTAAGATAAGTAGTCGATATACTCCCACTTGGCGTGTTTTTGTATACCTGTCAAAGTGCTTTAACCACTCTAGACCAAGCTCGTTTGTTGACCATCCATTCTTAGAGACTGCAAGAGCCCAGTCATCA